>JAVXUP010002921.1:0-97377 GCA_033070095.1 Escallonia herrerae
CCCACTCAGGCCGAAAATATCATAAATAGCGAAGGGATCCAAAGAAATAGTGGGGGCAAGCCTAGAGTGGTGGAGATCTCCACCGATAGATGTGGATCTACTTCCGTACACACACACACACACGGCATCTTAAAAGGAAAACTAAAGAACTATGATCCAAGGTAGAAACTATAGCATAAATAGAACCTCACAATTAGAGGACGTACATAAGCACACCACAATAGAAACTGAAACCTCTAAAACTAAAGGCCAAGAGGCCTATTTATAGAGAGCTTAGGTGCCAAAACTAATAAGAATGGATATGTCAATCTCTCTGTAGATAAGTCAGAAGATTTGATAAAAAATGCAATGACAAAAGTCAACTAACCGGCCGGTTCATCCCATAATTTTATGTTTTTTTTTAATTTCGAGACATTATCTGATCCTAAATTTAGTAATTATCTCTGATTTTATAGATGGAATGTATCAGATTTTGCATCCATTTTCCTTAATCATATAAATCAAGGACTTAATTCCTTGCATCAAAGATAATTCAGAGAATAATTTTCTAAATTATCTAGACAAAATTTAAATCTAGACACTTGGATTGAACTGACACAAATAAATTGGATTGGGCCCAATTGGACTGGATTGAGCCTAATTACCAATTGGACCACTGGACCTGACTGGATTGCTAAACTTGACTAGATCACTAGGCTTAACAATTAGACTTATGACCTTGACAATTGGGCTGGACTGGACAAACCTAATAAATTAAGTTATATTACTAAGCTTAAGCTCAATAATAAACTCTAATTAACATAGAAGCCCAATATTTTTTTAATTAATAGTAACTAAAAAAATGGGGTATATATGGCCACCTTATAGGCTAGCACTGGGATGCTTGGCGGAACTTTGTTGACAGTTTGTGCAAGAAGGTGCCAAAGATAATTAAAACATTTCAGTACATCAACAGATAAGCCTAGAATGATCTGTTAATGTCGAATAATACCTAGTCAAATTAGATTAGAATGGATCCGCTCGTTAGTTACCCTTCAAAGTTAATAGACTACTCAATGGATGTCTTTGTGAACCTGTGTTAAGTGCAGATTTAATTATTAGGCAAAAGTGCCTGTTGAGGTGGATGAGTTAAACTTTTTTGGTATGATCCTCAGGAGAACAAAACGGAAACTTTGAAGTCCGTTAATCCTATTCGGCCAGTGTCGTTGGTTTTGTGGGTTAACAAAAGGAAGTTGAGCTTTTCCCATATATTTGATCCCGATGCCAAATGGAAACTCTTAATTATGAAAGTCTTGGCATATTTGTCGAGCTCACCAACCGACACAAGAATAAATCGGCCAGTTTTCAAATTAAGAAAGTTTGTATAGGTGCTTTTCCATATTTATGTTTTTACACATTTTTATTCTACTAGTTAGGTACACTGTAATGCACGTGGATATTCACGTTAGATATTAAGAAAATAAAATAAGAACCGTTTTACTATGATGTGAGTTTTCTATGAAGTGCTCAACTGTGCATTTTAAAATTATCTCAAGAAGTAATTTTAGTAATTAGACAAAGTTCAAAATAGTATTATTGTTATACAAATAGAATTGCCACAAAAATAGTGGGTTATTAATCACAACCTTCATTATTTTTGAAAGTAATAGATTAATTCTATAAAAGTTCTATCATCAGAATTCTTACATATGCAAATTGCGTTCAATTCTTGATAAGAACAGAAGTATTTGACAATGACATTTTTAAACTCTTTTGATTGCAACTTTCTTTTCGAAGGGAATTTCACTCTTCGTCGTCGATTATGATTAATCTTCGATAACTTCTTCAACCATCATTCGTCCTATAGTTCTCTCGTCTTCCCTTTTTCCCATTTTGATGACGAATGTGAACGTCTTTCCAATGCATGATTCCAGCCCTTTCAAGATTTTGCAGTTCATGCCATTCTTCTAGTGTATTCTTCTTTTAAGTTAGATTTTGCACTATAGTTCAAAAGAACATAACTTCTAAATAATATAATGTCTCGTACCTCTTTTCTAAATTGTTTGAACTTTGCCACACTGCAACGAGTTAATGTTTCTGCTGCATCAAATAGAGTGAGGATTGTACTTTGTCCTTCATCGACCATGACAATCTTAAGTATGTACCTGGTTCAATAAAGAAGTGATTTAACAAATATATAGTTCGCAGAAGTTTTTTTTTTTTTGTAGAGACGCAATTTACATTGGCTCCTAAGCTATTTCCTGATCGCTCGGACGTAAAGCACATGTTACTTGTTCTTCGATGATGGTAACCTTCTACGCATTTGTGGCAAGCACCAAACTAAGGGTAATCTCTATTTGCTATTCTCATAATTGTTACTTTATAGGAGCAATAAAATTTCTATAGAATATTGATTATTAGTGTATAGATTAGTAATTCAACAGAGTGGGGGAATAGTCTTTTTCTTAATACCTTAACTGTAACACCCCAACTTCGAGTTTTCTTTTTAGTTTACCAGAATGCATAATTTCGACTACTAATCCGATTAGTTTGGGTCTTTTAATAATATTAAAATTTATGGGTAAACTTGGAAAAGAAAAAATTTTAAAATTCAAGGGGTTTTTAAGCAAATTCTCCTTTTTCCCAGCCATCACCAAAAAAAAAATAAAAATTGGTCAGCCTCTTTTACGTGAAACTAGAGAGAGAAAGAGGAAGAGAGAAGGAAGCACCTAGGGCAAGCATTTTCAAGATAAATCCCTAGTCTCTTCTCTCTAATTTTAGCTATTTGTTTGGGTGTTTAAATTGTAATCTTGGGTGTATTTTAGAGGGATATTAATGCGTAAGTGTTAGGATTTGTGTGTGTATTTCTATGTGTTTCAAAGGGTGAGATGTGGGTGTGTTTGAGAAGGAGGCTGCCGTAGATCAGCATAAGAGTGGGTTAGGTTTTTGTTGATATCTCTTTCATTATTAATACAATTGATGTGATTTTATACTTTCTAAAAACCTTATTTTGTCCCCTTTAACTTTTTAGTTTTATGTTTTTTCAGAATCTTACATTTTGATATCGAAAAATGACTTTAAATTCAATTAACTGTAGAAGTTCAGAATTTTCTGTTTCAGGCAGCTATTTTGATTTGTCATAGAAAATTAATTACTCATGGGAGTTTTGTAAAATTTATATTTCTAAAAACCTCATAAAGTCCTCTTCAACTCTGTAGTTTTGAGTTTTCTGAGATTCATATTTTTTTGACTCCAAAATAACCTTTGAACAAAACTGGTTTGTATAGAGATGTGCTGTTTTGATCAGCCACTTTGATTTGCTGTAGAGAAGTCATTAATCATTGGATTTTTGTGACCCTTATATTTCTGAAAACCTTAGAAAGTATAATTTAACTTTTTAGTTTTGAGTTTGGTAAGATTCATCATGTTTCTACCTCAAAATGGTCAATATACAAAACTAGGATTTGCTAAAGATTATGCTAAAAATCCCATTATTATTGTGAAACCTTCAATGTAGAATTTTCTGAGATTTTTCTAGGCATGTGAAGGGCTTCAAGTGGTTTTATTTTAAAAATAGGTTTTTGAATTAATTGGCATAGTAAACGGAAATATTTTTAGTTAAAAATTTTACAGTGATCTGATCTTACTGAGGCGTTTGAGCGTTTAAAATATTTTAACATTATGACACCATTTTATATACTTTTGAAGTAGGATTCATAGCGCTCAATTTAAGGAGTGGATTGGGGTTCCGAACAGAAAATTTCTAGAAAGGTACTTTTGTCTGAAAAACCCACCTAGCCCTTTAAAAGAGTGATTTTGAGTTATTTTTTGGGGTGTAGTGGTATGTTAGGCATTAGGGGTATTTTGGGTAACTTGGAAGAAGTCCGGGAGCATTTTTGGTAATTTCATGCACTTAGAGGAAATTTAGCAGTTATGCATGATTGAGTGGCAATAAATAAAATAGGTATGGTATATTTTTTAGATTCCGATAGACAAGAGCTAGGGCAAGCTTGGAAACAAGAATCAGAACCGCTTAGCTGTGCAAGTAAGTACTCATGTCACGTTCCTCCGAACGCCCTATTTTCCAATATACGTGTATGTATACGTGGTTTTACCAAATGAATGTTTTAAGTAATTATGATACTCCTGCTTTTTGTGCAACTGATTGATGAGAAAATGAGTTATAATTTCCATGGAAAGTGATATATTGGTTTTTGAGAACTCTGTGTTAATCGTGAGATTAATATTGGTTGTTGTGCCCCATATCCATGGGGAAAAGTGGATTCTGGGTCCTGGTCAACGGGACCATACGTTGGCGCATGTACTGTTACATCGTGGTTCGCCCTTGCATCCACAATATTATTTATCACGGGTGGATGAGGGATTTTGGGTCCAAGTCAGTGGGACCATACACTGACCACAACAGATCGTGAAAAGAGATAGGATGGCATTCCAAGTTTAGTTGATGTTGCTATGTGTTTGTTTTGAAAGAGTTTTTCTAAAGCATGATTTGCTTTTATAAAGTCTATGTGTATAGTATTTTCTGTAAATTTGTTACCAGTTTTTAAAACGAAGAAACCATGGCATGTTTTTATGGATACAAAAGCTATTTTAGGGATATAGTATGTGTACTTACTGGGCCCTCAGCTCACTCTCTTATAAATGTTTTCAAGTGATCACTTAGATGAAACCGACATCCATGAGGGAAACAAGATCGGACTCGCGGAAGATGGTCGTTAGGGACATAAGCCATCTCAGAGCAATCGTTAATCTTTAGATGACAATGTATAAATTTTTTGTTTTAGAGAATTGGTTGGAGCATTGATCTCCAAGAAGTTAATTGTGTAGTTGAAGTTATTTCCAAAAGTTGTGGAAATTTCTAAGTGAGGCTCTTGATAGCCAATTTACTGTTATAGAATTTAACAAGTTAGAATGAATTTTGAGTATAGGTTGTAGTAAGGCCTGGCAGAGCCCTGGGTGGAGGTTTGAATTGGCCTGCGCCCGGTCACGGATCTAACTCATGGGCTCGTCCATGGGTTTGGGTCGTGACATTAACAGTGTTATCAAAGGGGCGCCTAGGCATAGCCCTTTTAAAAAGGCGCGCGCTCAGGCGCAAGGCGGTAGTGGAGGCATAAAGAAAAGCCCAAAAATTCTAATTTTTGATTTCTGCATCGTATCATTTTTACCATTCATTGTCTTTGGTTCTTTATTTCATAACATAATCAGTCAATTTCTATACCACAAAAAGATCTGAAACCCAAATCCTTAATCAACGATTCTCTTCTTATTGTTCATTGTACTAGTGCCCCGTTGCCAATTGTTGCTCTTTTTCAAATAAATCTACTCCTTCACTTTACTTCACTTCACCTCACCTCACCTTACCTTGGATCCTATGATTCCTTTTTGTCGAAAGCATTGTTTCTTTAGCCCTCACTGATGATGAGGATGAAGTTGTCATGCTGCTCACTTAGGATTAACTACTTCTTATTATATTTGAAACTTTTTTTAGTATTGAAAATTTGTTAGATTGTCATGTTTTCTCTTGAAAAAGGCATGTGCCTACGCCTTGTGCCTAGGCTCTAAGGGCCCTTTGCGCCTTAGGTGCATCTGAGATGTTATTGGTGTACAGTTCAATATGTCTTCTAGGCTTACAACTATTGCATCTTCTAACTTCCCTGCTTGTCGACATAGAACGACAGTCTGTTTACAACTTACATGAGACAACATGTAGCTTTACACATCAATTTGCTTGGCTTCAAGCATGGTCACTACTATTTGATACAACAAAAAAAATGAAATATTACGAGTTTCTAATTGCATTGACTTCATGAATTATAAGGTTAACTTGTATGGTGGATATAAAAGATACTAATAGTCGTGACACCTCGATGATAGCAATTAGCATTTGGTAGAATATGTCACTTTTAGCAACATCCAATGTTAGTAATTAAACAATACCTTCATATGTAGTTCGTCATAGGTTTGTCAATACAATAATTGGTTATCCAGCAATTTTGTCTTGAACTTCTTTGGCTTCATGTATTGCCAAGTTCACCTCATAATATTAGATCTGCAAAAGTTGATTCGTAAGAATGAGTATAAATTCAGTGATTGTGCATGCTTGTTATGCTTCTAAAGCGTGATAAGAATATATATGTTATTGCTATACACTTTGTCTATTATGACTATATCTCGCTTCTTACGCAATATGCCATCAGTATTCCTCCTAATTGTAGATAAAGCCTTTGCATCAACCACAACTTCCAAAACATCTTGACAAAAAGCTGAGTCAATATATATACTTCAGTTTAAACTGACGAACAAATATCTAGTACCTACTAGTGAACTTACCGAATAATTTTTCTCTTTATCACTAATAACTCGGCAAATTGAGGCTTAATCCTTTAGTATGTTGACAAGGGTTACTGAAGACAGGGCTACCACAATGTTGGTTGCAACATTAAATGTTAACTCCAAATTTGGATGAACATTTGTGAATTTGCGGTTGGTCGGCTTTGCAACCCCATTACATACATTATAGGTTTTCTCCTGTTCAATATGGTTTTTGAACTTTACAACAACATCGTTGAACAAGATTGCTTGTATCCTTGTTCAATATGGCTTTTTATTACTAAAACTTTTAGCATTCAAAACGTTAAATTGCTTAAATCAATTATGGTATGAACTTGATAGGTTAGTCCACGATTGTCAAGTGATTTTAAGCATATGAAAATAGAATAAATCAGCATTATATCATATAAAAGAATAGTGTATTACCATTCAAACTATATAAGGTGTAGAATAATTCATACCTCCTCATATGCGACTATTATTTTTCACATTTCTATCGATTTTTCCTGAGTTTTGAGTATTCAAGAGAGCCAGACCTTAGAACAACTATTTTTAGTGTTCATTCCTTTTGATATTACTATAGTTCTCTAATGGGTACAATGTCGCGCTTGCACACTTCATCAGTAGACATTGTCGCTGTTCATAATTCTAAATAAAATGCTAGTTATATTTGTAATTACATGCATTATATCTAACGTGTAAAAACAAAAAGCAAAGATGCAATGCATATATAAATATCATATTTCAAAATGATGTGCAGCTTATGAGAGTGGATGCAAACAAAATTACAAAGGTTACCTCTCTGATGAGAAAACCTCTTTATATACAAAATTTTTAGTGTACATCTCTTTTTTCTTTTTTGAAGCTTCCTCTTTGCCAAAACTTTTGTGGTAGACATGCAAGTGCATTGAGATAGAGCAATGTAGAGCTGCCCTTGAGAAAAAACTAGTAGCGATAGATAAACCCTGATGCATAGTATCATTTGTCCTTGTGCTTTATTAATTGTCAAAGCAAAACAAAGTTGAACGGGAATTATTTTTGCCTAAATTGAAATAGATAGCCCTCACTTTTAACAAGAGAAAGGGGTATTCGAGGCAATAATACTTCATGGCCAACATGCTGTCCAACTGTAATCTCTACACTAATGAAGTAGTATCCCAAGTCTCTATAAACCATCCTTGTACCATTACATAAGCCGTTTGATGGGTCTAAGTTTCTCAACAATATAATCGGACTGTTTTGTTTGAGTACTAATTTATGAGGAGGGAGTCCGTTGGGCATTAGTGTGTTGATGAACTCTTCTTGATAATAGTGGTTCGAATCATCAACTGCTTCATCAAAACAATAAAAGGTCTTCTTATCACCTGGGAACATCTTGGTTAGCCACTCATTCAACATGTCAACATTTTCATTTGTTGTGACTAATATTGCACGTTCCTTCATGTACTCCACAAAATGAAAATTGTTCTTCAGAGAAGGCAAAATTTCTTTTAGTAAATACTCTTCTGGATTTTTATTATCTTCATACTTTATCAAAATTTGATTAGAAAGAGTAATCAAGTCATCATCATTCGTAGGTTGTTCTCCATCTCCATTTCTAAGAAGAGATTTGCCAAAACTTTGGTTGTGTCTTGCTCGTGTATTCTTTATTAGGCGTAACTTTTCCATTTTGTGCCAAAAATATGATTTAACAAGGCTTACACCAATTGTTCTCGCTCTTGTTCTATGGGGTACAACTGGTAGTACCTGACGAGAGTCTCCTCCGAAAACTATCACTTTTCTACCAAATGGTTCTTGATTTTTCATTATATCTATGTAGCTTATGTCTACGGTCTCATTTGCAAAAGCTTAGACATTGGTTCTTCATGTCCACTGATGAGCTTTGCTTTCCATATTACTCAGCAGTGGCACTTTGCTTTGTTATGTTGCATAAGCTTGTTTTATTTACAACAATCAGAATCTTGACTCTTGAATGCGCAGCTCATCCACCAGGCATTAATTACAGTTGTAACACCTGAGGTTGCTATTGCTAAGGCTATTAACCCTCTTGATCTAACTTGTGCTAGCAGCATATAATACAAATATGTTTTTCCCATACCTCCAGGTCCATCAACGAAGAAGACACCCCTTGCATTGGAATAGATTCACTCCAATATAGTTGTGTATGCTGCATGTTGTTCATGGCTATATCGATGAAAAAGATATAAATGGCCAGGCTCAGCTCGTTCTTCGAGCCCAATGTAATTACCTTCCCCCTTTTAACTTTGATGAAGCATTAAGATCCTCACATGGGATACCAATAGTTAGCTCATCTCTAATTTTTCTTGAGTATGAACTTTCACACTTAGAAACTTGGGATTCAATAGACGCAGGTCATAGTCTCTAATACTCATTCCCATACTTTCAAAAAAACAAATTGATGCTTTGTAGTGTCGAGGGAATTCCAGAAGCAACAGAAGTTGCATTGTCTTTTCTAAAATCTTCAGACATAGGTTCAAAGTAAATATCTCAAAGATCCCTTACCTCAGACTGTTCGCAGTGTACCAGGATAGTAGCAAGTACTAGGTGCAAAGCATGTGACACTTCATAGGTAATTCAATTATACTTTGGTCCGACTCCAGCAAGTCCCTTTTCTGACCATTTGAATGTTTGGCATTGCACTCCATTAACTGCTAATAAATCCTCAAATGACTTTGGGCCTCTAACATGATTAAGTACCAACCTCAAATATTATATCTCCCCTTCTCTCGGATTAGCTCCATTGATACAACCAAAGACTTTTTCCAAAATCTACCGCTCTTGTGCCATACAAAATTTTCAGGGAGAACTCGCCATAGAGAAGCTTCTCTGCCTTTGTTTTCTCGTTAGTCAAATTCATCTTGAAAAATTCCATGAGCATCTTAAAGCCACATTTTTTAGGTTTTGATTTTTCCAATAGGTTAACACATTGTTTGGAAGTTGCAGTTGCAAGTTTATCACTAGCGGAGACATTTCGTTGGGATTGTTCAAATATCCTCCACATTGCCTCTTGTACAAATACCTATCTCCCATCTTGGAATTGCTCAATCTAGGCAATAAAGTTTCCCCCCTTAGCAAATGATATATGCATAGAAACTTTATCTTGTCCTTCGTAAATGTACATATAAAGATAATTGACCATGTTCAAACCTGAGCATATCTCAACATTAATGTGACATTTGTATCTCATAAGCAAGTGTGGATTGTACTGAATGACCCACCGATTGCTAGAATTTCTTCTATACCAAGACCTTTCTCTTTTCATCTCTTCTTCTATAAATTGGGTAAGCATCTTTACCTTGGGAGGTTTTCAAACAAAATCCTCACGCGTAATGAGTCTTGCACTCTCCGTTAACCATGCATGGGTCCTTTTTATTCTCATCACCACAAGTGTCGTGCATTATATGCGTTTTGACCACATTATGGGGAGCAGGGTAGAGTATGGATCAGGTAACTCCATAGAAATGAATTTATCATTTTGATCTGGAGTCGTGATCTTGTATTCCGACTTTAGAATGATAAGCATATGTCGTGCGGAAGACCTCTTTTTTGAAACCCAAACATGTGAACATAGGCTGCTACTTTACCGAATATCTCATGCTTAAAAAGTTGGTCTTTCATTTCTTGAAGCTTTAGTCGGAACACACGTGCAGTCAAATCAGACCGATCTTGAGGTTTCTAACCTTCTTGTAGTTAATCTGTAATCTCATCTCACTCAAGTTGACATTTCATCGTAAGAAATAAATTAGGCTTCCAAAATTGTTAGACCAATGCCATCACATCAAGATACCAATGATGCATGTCCCTCGGGTCTCTAACAAACGACGCGAGAAGTATTACCCATTTTCCAACTTTGCTACCTCTAATTTCTCCCACTATGACACTGTTGACAATTTCGTGGTACAACTCTGAGTGAAGATCAGACTATTTTGCTCGAGTGAAGTCTATTCGAGTTATTTCCTACCTAATATACGTGATAACTACATATAGTTGTAGCAAATGTCCTAGTGATAAGAGAATCGATAGGTCAGATTCCCTGATCCAGAGCTTGTGGCAGTAGTATTCTCACCATGATACAATCCCGAGTTCTTCTTTCATGGCGCTTAAATTCAATTGAAAGTTAGTATTAAGTATCGTTTTTGGGTTGGTGTGATATCGATAAATGCAAATGCAATAAGGTATATGAGGACGCAATGCTTACCTCTTTTCTTATGCGTGAATATCTCTTCCACTAATGCTAAAGATGCTGAGGTTGAATAGCCTTCTTGTGAGCGCCGCCCCCCCCCCCCCCCCCGAAGATTTCTAGCTTTCTTCTTATTATCTCTCTTGATGTTTTGATATTTTGATGCAAACCCAACTTCGCCATTAGGAAATAGTAGTGGGTATTGTAGTGGATCGTAACAACCATAATAATGCTTTACTCTATGTTCGTGTCTAGAGTATGCATAGATACTCATTTCTCCTTCAAAAGACCCATAAGGGTTGTTGCCTTCAACCCATATGCAGCAACTTAAGACGATGGCGTAATGTAAACTCCCTGGTCAATTCTGACATCTTTCGTTTTGCATATTTAAATGTCGTCTAACATTGGGTAGTCCTTTAGTCTATGCAAGAATTGCGTGTATGGATTTCCTTGTTGAACATCCATAAATTTTCGTGCATCTTGCAATATCTTCATTATATTCTCAACATAATTATTAGCGTCATAAAAGTAAATCTGAAAGTTCCAAGGTTATTCTCTGTAGGGATCAAAGATAGGAGGTCATATTATATTTGACCATGTGCTCTAAATGTATAAATCTCTTTCTTTACTGTTGCAAGTTCCTTATCCAATTTTACCCCAAACAAGTGAATGAAAATACATTATTGTTTGCTTTCTTAAGAAATTCCACCACCTTTTCTGATTGAGATGTGAAAAGAGCGTGTAGGTCAACAAGAATTTAAACGCTAGCTAATTTCACCTCGCCTTTGAAATAGCAGAACCTTGGATGTTTGTACATGAATCTTTTCACACTACAGTGAACACGGATGTTAACGATCTCTAACTTGTGTACTGCAGGAATGGCAGGTTCTTGATGTATTTGTCCTGTTGAAAGTTTGACATGTTAGACATAGCAACCCATAATTCTATTTTTGTCTCCCTCTTTTTGCTAATAGCAGAATTAGACAGCAAAGTCAACCTTGGTAGTCATGTGTCATAGCTTGAGCTCTAAGTATGCAATCAATTCGCTACCTTTCCATCCCATTATCACTACTATCAGCACCGTTGTTATCATTTTCACTGACATCAGAGTTGGTTCTCCTCCTCTTTGCATTTACATTTTCAACGTATTGTCTCTTTTGCTCGGCACCTAATCGACTGTATCTACTTGTGGGGTTGGTTCAGAGGTACGTGATCCCTCTACAATTCATCCAACAACAATTAATTATATGCTAAGATAATAACTATAACTAAATCATAATACATTGCAGGTAAAAACTAAACCTTCTGATGGTGTTATTTTTCTTAGGAAGTCTCTGGCGCTTTGTTTGAACGACATCAATCTTGGAGCTGCGTAATTCATAAAAGTCAACTTTGCATAGGCCCTAAGTGGTGGCACTATTTGATGGAGTCCTACTTAATCCATCACTAACTCAAGTTACGTGTCTCAATACTTTTAGCCAGTTCTATGAGAAAGTACTATCTATTTTGTTCAATTCAAATAAAGACATCTAGACAACAAATTTGAAGTGTTGAGCAACTATATAAGTCCAGAAAAATATGGAAAGTATAACTTGCCACACTTTTACTCAACTTAGAATATCAGAGTTTGCAACCTGCATAATAAAATCACTGTTATCTTTAGATTGAGTTGGACGACATAAATCTTACTTAATTAGACAAATGCATACATTAGTCAGTAGGGTATGATAAAACAACAGAGTTGAGTTCAATTCCGGATGTTCATCAAATGCTAGAAATAGTAATTGAAGACGATTACATGATAGTACCTACAGCACAACTTGTACGCTATAACCCCTTAAAGCACATCCAAAAGAATAAATACTAGGGTTTCCTTGTGCCATTTTAGCAAAATTCCCAAAAGCCTTAACATTTCAAAAAAAAAAACTACTTTTGCATAAATGAAATCACCTTGATTAAAAAGTAGTCATTAGTTATCGAACAAAAATAAACAGCTTTCACAGTGATGCCTGAAAAGTGCTAGCAACACATAAGACTTGTTGTGTCTTAAAGTTAGTGTCCAATTTTTTGTGTCATGCATATTGATTTGCTATGAAAACCACTAAATCGTCTTTGTTTTGTCAAGCATGGCACTTCAATATGTATATCAGATTTGAGGTAGCCATGATCTGTTGGAAGAGGTAAAACTTTAATTCCAGCTGAGGATATGCACGCACAAGTGCTTGTAAGAAATATGATTATGTTTAAGGTACTTACATCAGAAGAAAAAAGGACTGTGCAGGGCAGGGGGCCACTTCTTGTCTAGAGTTTTAAGGAGAGGTTTTAATCGGGTATACAGGATAAAACTCTTTTCTTTCATATGTTCACGTTATTAAAAAGAAACTTCCACCGCATGGAGAGGAGGAACTATACAAGGTTACAAGCATCATATACAAAACAAAAGAATAGAGGCAGGCTTGAAACAGAAGAGTAACCTATAGTTGTAAGCAATCATCCAAAATGGCTAATGTTGCGATTGACCTAGATAATCCCCCTCGAGCTAGAAAAAAAAATTGACTCAAACTACCCAGTGTTAAAGATGTAGGGAAAACTAAACCCTTCAAAAGTACGCCTTCTCTGCTCCATCGAGATAAACCGCATATGACAGAATGGTACACCTTACCCGTTTGAAGCACCTCGCCAACTCAACCTTTGCCAAAAAGTATAATGTACTTTTTTACCTCATAGTGCACCAACAAATGATCCATAGTCACACTAACCTTCTTGCACTTGAAGCACCGGAAACATTGATTCATGCGTTGTTTCCTCAGATTAATAGTAGTTTGAATGGCTACGGATGAGTCAAGCAAAATGCCTAATTGAGGGGAAGGTCAACCTTGTCCCCTGATGTATACAAAGATTACACCGTAAACTTCCCTATTAATCATGTTTTAACCATACCTTGATCTTATTGTTGGATAATATCTCCGTTACTGTAATCCTACAAATCCCAAGTTGGTTAGCACAACTTTTCTGAATGCAACCGAATTTGCATTTTCACAAGAAGTCCTTCCGCAGTTCATCGGTTCTCCTCCTTTTGGTTCTGGAAGCTGATAGCCAATTAACTGCATGATGTCACTTTACACTTGAAGAGAAATAAAGTACATATAGCCCTCGTATCTTACCCTAAGCAAGTTAGCCTGCTCACCGAATATAATTGCCACTTAAATTGAGTCAATAGCCCTGTAGCTAGCAAGGCCAGTTCCCGAACTAGGCTATGACTGGTATATGGTGGGATAGGAATGTAGCCGCATCTTTCAAGAAAAGATAGAAGAGGTCTCACGGCTATGATTAGGCCAATGAATATGGTCAAACCCCTTCAAATGGAGATTCAACTCAGAAGGAAACATAAAGCTTTGCACGGTCCACCACATGCTCTAGCTTGTCAACCAACTGTAATCGTCAACAGTGTTCAAATTCTAGCACTGGAACAAGGCAATGAGATAAGTCTGGGGCATATGGCGATTGTGGGTAAACTATCAGGGTTTGTTGCTCTGTTTGTCAGATAGAAAATTAAACGCTCTGAATATTGACTTTCATTAAGTCGGTGTACGCCATTGAGATCAAAATTGTCGAATCAATAAGACAAAGTCCAACTGGGAGATGGTTGAAGCTTCATAAAGATCTTGTCGTTTATGGCCTATGATCATGGCAAAATAGACAAATAATACGCCATATCAGTCACCTATACGAAGTGTAAAACTATCCAGAAAGTCAAGAAAGCCCTCTTTGAAAGTACCACTTTCCACAACCCAAAATTTTATCTCAGTAGAGCTCTCTAGGCCTTCGAAATCTCTGCTATGCCTTTCCTTCCATAAATAACAAAAGATCCGTGATTTTACCTCTAGGTTCATCGTAAGCTAAATGTCTTACAGGCTGAGAAATACCATCACTCATCTTAGAAGTCATGAAATCAGAATTTACCCACATTTGGTCCACCAATGGCCATGAATCTGGTACACTAAACAGGAAAGGAGAAGGTGGAGAGCACATAAAGTAGTATAATCCAAGGAAGGATTATAAGGATCTATACAATGGATTAGAGTTAAAAGTGGATGAAAAACAAGATTACAAAATGAGAAGATGTGGGGGAACTGCTACGGATGGTTAGACGTATTTCATATAAAATGAAACCTCTATACCTAGAACAACGTGCATAGTGAAGCTGATGCAATGTTGAAAATTGAGTTCTTTGCAGGCACAAATTAGTAAGAAAGCAAATAATTTGACATTTCTATCGGTATACTTTTGTCTAATACTTATATTGCATACAATTTCTCGTGCTATGTGCGACTCCTACGGCATTTTGAATTTGCATTGAATAACCTGGGAAAGGAAAGAATAATTCCTCCCTTACTATGCCCACATAGTGCAGTGCAATCCTAGAAAATGTTGCTAAAAGGATCGTAATCCTTACAACGGAAAACCTACGTTAAGAGTATACGAACACTTCCAGTGCAGGAGTTAAATCCTTTGTCCTTTCAGTAATACTTCATCCAAGCAAATCTCTATATTCCTCGTTCCCTTTCCTTGTGCCAACAAAATAAAACGAATAACTTCACTAAACACTCCACAATTATTCTGGAGCAATTTACTAACCTCAGTAAAATATTCTTAACAGATTTACTGTTCCATAAAGCAAACATAATTTCTTCCTCATGCCGAAGCACTAGCTTTACATGCTACTAATAACCAAATCTGTGAGAAAACCAATTGTAAGTCAGCTTCATGTTCCAATCCATAATGACCCGTTACTTCAAGATTTTGTTACTTTTGGAAACATTGTATCTGTGATATCCTAGAAAATATCGAAAATTTATCTAACCGCGAGTTTGATTAATTAAGGGGTGCTATTTATATTAATAGCAACATGCTGGTGATGATTAAGTGTTAGGAAGCTAAATAGGGGGTTAGTGTGGCCTTAGGGGTGAAAATGAAATCTTGGAAAGATAAGGGGCAAAAATGTAATTTTCAAAAATTATGGTGAACGGGATGCATATGCTATTAAGCAGCATCATTTTTATGATGAGTGGGTTTTAGGAAGTGGAATGAGGGGTTCGGGTGATTTTGGGGTAAAATTGTAATTTTTCCAAAGTCGAGGGATCAAAATGTAATTTTTGAAACTTCCGGGGCATTTTGTAAATTCTAGAATTTGAGGGGCTATTTTGTAAATTTTGAAAACTTAGCCTTATGTGTCCATTTTCAGAAGTCCCGGATAAGGAGATACCACCTCCTGCCAAGCTTAGATTGACTAAGCAACTTAAAAGATTGAATATTGGGTCTTGGGGATTAAGGACTTTCGGATAAGAAGAAAAGAAAACAAAAGGAGAAAAGGAGAGAAGCAGACTAAGAAACAAGAAACAGATAAGACGGAAGCGAACAGAGAGCGGAAGAAGAAGAAGCTCGGCTGTGGGAAAAGAAAAATCATAGAATGGAAGAAGCTCGAAGCGGTAAGGCTCTCAATTTCATTCTTGTATTTCAGTATGTGTTTTAGTGTTATGTGGTGTGGGTACAGTGATGGTGTACGTGTGAAATGGGTGAGGTTGGTGCACCTGTTAGTGTAGCCGAAGGGGTGCTCTTACATGAAATAGTGGGTGTCGTGTACAAGGGTGAGGGACGAAGAACAGCAACACAGGGCTGCAGTGTGTGCGTTCTGTGTGAGTAAGTGGCTGTGTGTGTTGATGGGGTGCGAATGTGTATATTTGCGAAAAAGGTGGTGGTGCAGAGTGTGGTGTAGTGCAAGGGGAAAAGGGAGAGGGAAACGAAGAAGGCAGCAGCTGGTGCTGCTGCCGTGTGGGTGCAGGGGGCATGGTGATGGAGGAAGAAGGGAGGGGGGAGGTGTAAATAGAGTTTGTGTGTGTGTTGTGCGAGAAGTAGGTGTTGTGGGATAGTGCAGTGTGCGTTCTAAGTGACTGTGTGTGTGGGTGTGTTACGGATAGGTATAGTGTGTTGATGTGTGTGTTTATGAGTGTAAAAATGTGTAATATATGTGTAATAAGGTGTGGGATGTATGTTGTAAGTGTAGAAATGGGAAATTTGTGTGTAATTGTGACTGGGTATGGGTATGGGTGAACTGGTGTGTGTGTGTGTGTGTGTGCAGCCGTGGGGGATGTGAGGAAGAAGACTGCATGCAAATAAGGTGTGATAGTGTGTGCCAAATCTGAATAGTGACTATAATTGTCACTAAAGATATAATTCTTTTAGGCAGTCTCCTCACGAATTTTTGTAAATGATTCAGGACATAATTGGACAAAGTGCCAAACTGTAACCCCAGTTATTTTTGAGATACCTGTATCGTGGAAAAATTTTAGATTTTTTCGAGATCTGCAAAGGGGTGAACGGATGCGGGAAGTTTGAAACTTTATGGTGAAATTTAAAATATCAAACGAACGCGGTTTTGCGCAAAAATTTTATGAGGACTCTGGGACACTGAGAAGTTATATTTTCCAAGATTTTGGGCCATTCTGAAGTCATTAGATATTTTTGGCCGAACGGGCTTTTAAGCGCTCGGTCCGGACACCGGTTTGGGATTTTTGGGCGAAAATTTTCTAAGATGATTTTTAGCTCAAAAATGATTTCACGATGTGTAAAATGGCATTTTAAAGCGCTTTTGAGATTTTTCTGAGGTCGGGAACCCTCAAGGGCATTTTGGTAATTTGTCATGTTGGCGTTAAATTTTTGAGAACGCGCATAATTGAGCATTCGGAGGAGTGGGTAGCGAGGAATAGTGGTAGTATGTCTAAAATGAGGGTTGTTATCGATAATAAGTCGATAAGGCTAGATCAATGATCCGATTATCGGATCGAATTAATTAGCTATCGTAAGACGCTATGAGCGGTTAAAGGGGTAGGGGTATAATAAGGAGTGTGTATATGTTGAATGATGTCTAACGAGCAGAGTATTATGTGACTAGGTGATGCAGCTCGTTGCGATCAAAGATTGCGAGGTGCTTCGGCTATAAGCCAATCAGGTAAGGACAATGCGGTTCGATATGCTAATTCATTGTTTGATTAGCATGCCATGTTGATGACGTGTTGTTGCATTCTTGCCGTTATGATTGAGCACCAGTAGTCATTGTGACCGGTATATGCATATTTGAATTGTGCTGTTGAGGACTTAGGGTAGAATAATTCCTTTAGTCCGCCTTGTTGATAGAATTTAATAAGGATGATGTGTGTCCTTGTATGCTATGGTTCGATTTGATTAGCATACCTAAAGTTGATGATGATGTTGCGTAGGGGTTATCGTGTGACTGTTGTGAGATGTCGGCGGTTATTGATAGCCGATATCTCTTCTCTGAGAACACCATTGAGGACTTGTGGCAAACTTCTCCTGAGTCCGCCATATCGTTGATAATGATGTTGTTGAGGTCATTGCGCGTTGTTGTGAAATGTCGACACTTATTGGTAGTCGACATTTCTCTTATGTAAGAATGTTGTTGAGGGCTTGTGGTAATCTTTTCCCAAGTCTGCCCTGTTGATGATGTCACGTTGAATTCATGTTGTTGGGTCTGAACACCGGTTGATCTTCTGATCCGGTATTCCTTGTTGAGCTGTATTGTTGAGGACATAAGGTGGAATAAATTTCCTTTTAGTCTGCCCCGTTGATGATGTCTTGTTGCTTGGTTGTAACGTGGTTAGGGAAAGCACTTTAAACGAGTTCCCTGCTTGTTGACAGTGTCTCTTCTATTTACTTGAGACTGAGATGAACATCCCATGAGATGGGACATCAATATGAGGAGGATGGCCTGTGAAACATGATCACTGGCAAAGAGGATGTAGGGCGCGCGAGTCGAGTCTGTCATGTCTGGTCGAGTCTAGTCTGTCGTGTCTGAGTTGCATTGCATTTGATTTTCTTTTGATGTTAATGATGTTAATGACTTGTATTTCGTTGATGTTTATCTTTCAATTTCCTGTTTTAGTATTCACTTGCATAGTCAGTCAGTCAGTCTGTCGGTCAGTCAGTCCAGTCCATGAGGAGGTGGCAGTAATGCTGTTCTATTGGGCCTTAAAGCCGCTCAGTCTAACGAAAGAAAATTATCGTTTGACAAGTTATGTTGATGCTGAAATTTATTGACTACTCTTGATTCATTGCTATCGTTGAGATGATTATTATTCCTCCGAGTCTTTTGAATCATTTGTACACGATATTCCTCGTGTTGTCTTTACTGGGCGATTTGCGCTCATTCCTTATGTTGTATTGTGCAGGCTGTAAGGTTGATCAAAGAGAACCCTCTAGAGAAAGGAAGAGAAACAAGTTAGAAAAGTTGAGCAAGAGGATACGTTGTGTGAGGTAAAGATTGAGCAGTGAGATCGATTGCTAAGAATCCTACGACTACAGTCGTATACTAGGTTGTAAATGTTTGTGTTGTTTAGAGACTGGAAAGTCTTCCGCTGAAGTATGATGTACGTTTGTAAGGAAAATTTTTGTAAGGACGCATTTTGGAGCGTCTATTAATGATATATGAGTATGAGGATGTAGTTACTCTGTATTCAACACAAAATTTTGAATGTGATTATGATCGATAACTCAGCCCAATGATGTCACCAGGGTTGAGGGTGTCGCAAGTATCTTCTCACATGCTAACTCCATATTGAATATGCTAAATCCCCTAATCCCCTGACTTTAGTTGTTATCATTTTCATTGGCAGCAGGGTTGGTTCTCCTCCTCATTGCATTTACATTTCTAATGTATTGTCTCTTTAGCTCGGCATTTAATCGACTATATCTGCTTGCTTCTCAAGTTGGTTCAGAGACACGTGATCCCATTGTACTTCAACCAACATCAATTAATGGTATGCTGAGATAATAACTCTAATTGAATCATAATACGCCATAGGTGAAATTAAACCTTCTGATGGTGTTATTTTTCTTAGGAAGTCTCTAGCACTTTGTTTCAAAGGCTTCATCTTGGAGCTCAAAATTCACAAACAATCAACTTTGCGTAGGTCCCAAGTGGTGGCACTCTTCGATGGAGTCCTACTTGACCTATCACTAACTTAGGACGGCGTATCTCAATATTTTTTGCTAAGTTCAAAAAAGTATTGTCTACCTTGTTCACTAAAAATAAAGACATTATGAATCCAGCAAAATAAGGAAAGCGTACATTGTCACACTTTAACTCAACTTAGAATATTAGAGTTTGCAACATACATACCAAAATTACTGTTATCCTTAAAAAGAGTTCGACAACGTGATTCAACTAATTAGAAAAATGGATGCGTAAGTAAACAGGATGAAGTCTCCAATGTGTGCTTGCTGAGTGTGTAGACACGTCCTTGTGTTTCTGCAGAAATGACTTGCGTTTCTGTAGCTTGTAATTTGATAGTTTGTAAAGTGTTTGTATAGCTTAACATTGCTATGTTTTGAATTTCATGGAGTACAAAGTACCTTTGGCCGAAAAAAAGAACTGGCTTCTTAGCATCTACCACGTACATTAGATAGTACAAAATCAATTAGGGTGTTTTGGCTTCTAATTCATAAATGTATATATATGTTCAGTTCAATTATAAATACTTAACTATGAAATTACATATTTTCTGAGCATGACTATGATTGCCAGTATTCCAAGCAAATTTGTAATGCTTTAGTAACGGAAATGGTATCAACGTGCTTTGGGTTCAAAGTGATATATAAGAGATTACTCCTCAGGGAACATATCGAGTCCACCACAACATGCGGGGCACCATATCAAAACACTGAATGTTGACAAACGAAAGTAAGGAAAACAAAAGCAACAGTCACGTTTAAACATTTAATCGTATCTTCCCGGCACGGTGATTGTCGGTCGAAGTGTAAGGTGTGGGGGAGGGGGTGACAATTTATCACCACATGTTCAAGGAAAAACGGTAATGGTACGATCTTTTCAATTTAAAATATCAAAAAAATTGGGTTAATGTGTTGCAAGCAATCAAAGCTTTGTCAATAAGCTGTCTTTGAAAACCACAACCACTTGTTAGTATCTTCTCTCACAAATGAAACGTTGCAGTATTTAAGAAGTAATAGTTCCTTTGGCTGTTTAAGTTTGCTCAGCAGACACAAGCCTATTAGGCAATGACATGTTTGCTGAATTTGTCGAAGCATCATCTTCACTTTCATTAGGAAGACTAGAGTTCTGATTCGATGGCAATTTGAACTTGCATTTATCTTCTGCCCTTCAGTAATTACCGCTAGGTTTTAGTTTACTCTAAAAGCAATAAAGCACTAATTGAGAAATACCTCCCGTGCACAGATTCACTCTAAGCTAGATGTCTTATAAGCTGAGAAATACCATCACTCATATCTCGGAAGTCACGAAATCAGAATTTATCCACATTTGGTCCACCAATAGCCATGAATCCGACACACTAAATGGGAAATGAGAAGGTGGAAAGCGCAAAAAGTAGGTTAATCCAACTATTGTTGTTTTAGAGGCTCAGACAAGTATGCATGTTGCTTTCATCGAGGATAGGGCTTTAAGAATAGCACCGGTCCAAGTTTCTGTAGAGTGACGTAAATTTAATGCTAATTCACTTTTGAAGACAAATGAGTAGGAAAAAACACAAGAGAGCATGAACTAAACTTCAATTTGCATTTTATGTATAGTTTGTCATTTAAATATAGTATCTGTCACAAAGGTATATTAGTAGCAACTTCTTTGGGGCTATGACATAGATTGGTTATATTAATTAAACTTCAAACATATGTTAATTTCACAGCGAGGTTACGTGCTCACTTAATTAGATAAATGCATACTCAAGTAAATCGGGTCTAATTAAAGGACCTAGTTATGAATTACTTTAGTCCAGAAGTCGTATTAGGCAGGCAAGTAAGAAAAGCGTACCTTGTCGCACTTTAACACTAGTTACAAACCCTTTGTTTGTAGTCTGCATACGAAAATTATTATTAGTTAAAAGAAGAGTTTAATGTTAGATACTTCGAAAGGTTTGTCCAGGGGTATATTGTATCCAAGACAATATGATTAAAAATTGCAAGCTCAATTACAAAAATAGCGTGCAGACTGGAATGTACATCCCAAGTGACAGTTGCATTGTCATTCAAAAAGAGGGATCTATTAAGAGTGGTGGTCCAATATTACACCGGTAAAGATTATAAAAATGTCTGGTATATTTAGTCATTGTAAGATAGGGAATATTATAAAAGAGCTGACTTCTTAGCATCTACCACACATTATATAGGATACAATCTATTAGGTAGTTTTGGCCTTTTGATTTATTATAACATTCCAGAATTTTTGAAACGTTATCACTCACTCGATCATATACATTAAGACAATATTATCTTGAAACTCAGCCAAAATAAATACTATCAATCTGTCAGAACAACTAAACTATCAATTAATGTATCACCCTTAGTGTATAGACATAATGAGTAAATTAAATTTAAACTTTGAATAACAAGCTAGAAAAGTTCACCCACGCAGGGGTTCTAATGATTAATATTAATTTAACTTAATTTCCCTCGCTCGGCTCTAATCATACTCAAGCAACCTATTGTCGGTTATCACCTGCAAAAAGAAAGTCAAACGAGAGTGAGCTTTTGAGAGTCCAGGAAGGTCGATCAATGACTAACAAAAACAAAACGATTCAGACAAATTTTCATATAAAATCAAATGATAACTTTTCAAAGGATTTTCAAATAAAACCATAACATTTCGATATAGACACAGGGATGCGTATCAACTCAATTCCTCAATCAATAGTCATTTCAAAGCATTTTAAGTACAATTAAACAAATACAGTTAACATTGAACATGAGCAATACATTGTAGCAAAGTCACCTTGGTTGTGCTCAATACACTTTATATATGCATATGTACACTAACTAATCCATTTAGGAACTAGTTCAACCCAACCAACATACCATCCTTATAACGCTAACAATACACACTATCCCTATAACGCCAACAATACACTAACTCATGTCAATATTGAGAAGAAATAAATACAATTCAAATATGTTTTACGATGATCCAATCAATAAACAGATGAGGATTAACAGAATTTTAATCAAACGCTTTAAGGCTCAAGATAGGGCTTTATGGCAATTCAAAAACATTTTCATAATAAATAAACGAAAGATCAGAGTTCAATGCAATTCGATAACGATTCAGAATTAAACATATGAGATTAATCTGATGAAAAAGAGTTTCAAATAGAATCTCTTACACTTTAATGAAAATTATAACATCAGAGTTCAATGGAATTCGCAAGGCTATTAGAATAAGACATTTGAAATTAGAACGATGAAGTAGGGTTCAGATGAAATTCCTTATGTCGATCCGAGTTAAGCGATGCTATCAAAGTTCTCTGAATCAACCTAGATTAAAATTTTATTTATTAGAACACAATCTATTTTGTTACATTCTAGACCTAATATCAACTACCCACACTGTTCTCACTCCTCAACCCAAAATGATGCAACTCAAAGCGTGTCCTACACACGGTCAATCTAACCGAAAGTCATGTACACTTCTTAATGCACAACGATATCCCAAATTTATTATAAATTATAATAAAACACTTTTATGGTTCAAAACATTATAAAAGTAAAAAAAATTAATTTTTAAATTTTTTTGAATTAAAATAATTTCTTTAAATACAAGAAATTGCCATAATTATTTGTAGCAGGAAATAAAGTCGATTAATTTTTATAACGACTTTAAAATATGTATAAAATTATATAAATAGAAATCAAATTTTAAAAGGCATTTAAATTATTTGTTTTGCCAAAACCAATGCGATATGGAAATGATAAAAAAACAAATCAACTCTAAAAATCACCAAACTTAAATTGGGACTTATCTAAACTATAAAACCATTGTTGTAATTTTTTCAGAACTTTTTCATGAGTTTTAAAGATTCCAAAAGATTTTACAAATCTGAAATACAGAAAATATTAAAAATGCATACGATTTCAGAAAATTATAAAATTTTACCAGAAATTCTAATATAGTCTAAGTTATTATTCTTTAATATTTCACATGCTAACGATCACTGTACGCTATCCAATAATCATGCCATACCTAACGCTAACCCGTGATACACTTGTGCTTGCACAGGGTACTACTAGTTGCTTAACCCCACGAAACTCATTTCTTCTTCTTCTTTACTTTCTCCCTATGCACCCAGCTCCTTCCCAGAATTAAACTCATGCACAGAAACCCCCCCCCCCCCCCTCCCTATTCACTCACTCCTTACACAAACTACACGCATGCGCGCGGCACACACTTTACTCACATTAACACACATATTTTCATTCTCCTGTATAATATTCCACACCCACTTCCTCACGGCACTGGGTCTTGCTCTTGTTACACACACACACACCTCCTCATTCACTCTTTTCACACAATTATACACACTCTCTCTCCATCTTCTACCATTCTCTTCCAAGAACCCACTTCACCCCTTTCTTCATCTCTACACTCACAAACTCAACATCAACACAACTTACCTATTACAGTCACCACACACACACACATACACACACAGAGCTGCCCTTGGCAGCTCCACGGACGCATATATCTACACACAAACACACTGCAGACATACCTAAGCCACCAAAGAATAATTGAACTCCTCTTCGACTCTGCCCTATCAATAATCTCCAAACGACGTGTGCAGGTGTTCGTCCGCAGATGCTGCAGTGTGAAGGCTAGACAAAGTACTTTATTGAAGTCAAATTGCTGCCCTTACAAACACATTGATTATCTGACATCACCACTAAGCAAAAAGGTCCCAAACTGCAAGGACTAGATCTGTTGTTACCACTAACTTGGGTATTTTCCTTCTTTTTATTCTATAGTGATTAACTATATAATCTCATTATCCCAATCTTCGATGAATTTATTTAATAAAGGCATTCTCATTTCTAGGATCAATTGCTCTTTCTTACTGAGAAAGCAGACCAGACACCGGGGCCCCATATGGATTCAGCTTAATAGATTCAGCTAGAACAATCATCCCTTATCTTTCCCCCAACCTATGGGGCGAGCTTCTGCTTTCTATTCTACAGCTTTGACTTGGCTAATTACTTGGTCAATGAATAAAGTTTGAACTTCCATTCTTGGCTTCCATGGTTGTGGAGATATAGCAAGTGTGCCGGCTGTACATCCAAACCCTAGGGTGCAGAATCTAGACTTGAACTTCTATAACCAGCAAGAAGCAGATGCCAAGGTAATATATCTAAATAAGGGTAAAAGAAAAACATCCCTAACTGCTACAGATTTAAACTACGACAAAAACATTTGATAACTTCGAAGACAATTAGAACTAACTACAAACTTTTGCACGATGACCCTTTGTAAGCGATAGGACTCCTCCGTATCATAAGGATTACGACCTAAATATTCCGAAAAGAACAGCCTACAAAGCTTACCCACAAAGCTTACGCCCACTATCTACACACAAAACACACACACAAGCACACAATACTTACACACATATACACAGCCACCATACACTCTCATGGCAGATTTCCCTCTCTCTCTCTCTCTCTCTCTCTCTCTCTCTCTCTAAGCCCCTACACACACGTCTATGAGCACATAGTGGATGCTTGAATTACAATCACTTCACAGCTGCCCTTAATCCCATAAATCAGTGAATAACTTAAATAGAAAAGGGCTAGAAAACTTACCAAAAAATTAACCCGATCACCGAAAAATCCGCCTCTTTTTTCCTCTTTCTACACATCTCTCTCTCTCTCTCTCTGCCTCACTCTATCATGCAATATGGGGAGTTAAACAACGTGAGACGGCTAATCTAAGGTATCTTTATATATAAAATCTTAAATGAAAATTTACCAAACCCCCTAGACTTCAGGTAATTTTTAAAATTCACCCACAACTTTCTATTATTACGTAAAGGCCTAAAATCGTTATTTATGATAGATTAATGTAGTAGAATAATTTAATAGGTTGTTATCTAAACCCCGCTTTACCAATCGTCGCTAAAAGTCGCTAATAAATACGCGGATGCTAAAAATAAATCGTCGCTAAGAATTTCCAAAAATATTTTATGTTAATTGTCACTAAGTACCACAATTAGCATCACTTATAATTATCATTGTTAATTTATAACTTATGGTTTCTAAAAAAACTTGTGGCTAAAGGTTGCCGATAAAATTTCACCCATGGTGATCAATGCTAAATCTTGCATATAAAAGTCGTTGCTTAAAAAAAACTAACCGGCTAGGCAATATCAAGGTTCGGGTGTTACATTTATATATTTTTTAAGGCTCAGTTACGTATGAGGAAATAATTATTCTTTAAAATAGAAGTTCATTATTCCTACACTAATATATTTTTGTGGAAATGAGCTAGAGTAGCTTTACCCATTAATGTTTGAAACTATATGAATATCTGCTACTTTTTGTGACATGTATAAGTAGGCAATTACAAATAGTTCAAGGAGACAAGATCCGGGAAGATACAAGGAAGTTTTTTTTTTATTAAATACGAAGCATAAAGCCCAATGATTGCTAAACATGTACAGAGGACTCAGTTGTTACATAAGAAGACATATTCATGGGGCACAAGAAGTCGGTCTAAGATTATTGTTCCATTAAGTTTTCCTCGCAATCATCTTTCACCGCCTCAATTCCAAACTATCACTTCCTTCAGAATGCAGTCACATTCCTTGACTTCATTTTTAGCACGTGCTCGAACATCTTCAAGATTACTTTTAGCACTTGCTCGAAATTCTTCAAGTTCTTTTTCAGCACTTGCCCTTACTTCTTCAAGATCAACTCATGCCTTGTGCAATTTCCTCTACAGAAATTCATTTTCTTCACGGATTTTATTTTTTTCTGCTTTCCTAAGCCTAGAACGTCTATAGTGTCCACAATCAGACGTAGGGGCCCAATACGTTTCAAAGTATAGAGGTATAGAGAACCTTGGATCGGGCTTCCAGGACTTTCCTTTTAGATGATGACACATTTTGCAATGAAGAATGGTCAGGCACGTCCATGGTTGGTTCAGTGGAGACTCCTTAGTTAGATCCTTGGTTAGACATGCTACTGTTAAAACCAAAACATAAGAAGACATATTCATGGGGCACAAGAAGTCGGTCTAAGATTATAGTTCCATTAAGTTTTCCTCGCAATCATCTTTCGCCGCCTCAATTCCAACTATCACTTCCTTCAGAATGCAGTCACATTCCTTGACTTCATTTTTAGCACGTGCTTGAACATCTTCAAGATTACTTTTAGCACTCGCTCAAAATTCTTCAAGTTCTTTTTCAGCACTTGCCCTTACTTCTTCAAGATCAACTCATGCCGTGTGCAATTCCCTCTGCAGAAAGTCATTTTCTTCACGGATTTTATTTTTTCTGCTTTCCTAAGCCTAGAATGTCTATAGTGTCCACAATCAGACGTAGGGGCCCAATACGTTTCAAAGTATAGAGGTATTGAGAACCTTGGATTGGGCTTCCTGGACTTTCCTTTTTGATGATGACACCTTTTGCAATGAAGAATGATCAGACACGTCCATGATTGGTTCAGTGGAGACTCCTTAGTTAGATCCTTGGTTAGACATGCTACTGTTAAAACCAAAAAGTCACCAGGTAAATGGAACAAATTAATTAGAAATGACCTTTTGAAGTACAAAACTCTCGTAACTCATTATCATATCATATAATCCAATGGCATATCTTTAGCAATGTTCTGAAGAAGTTCTAAAAAGCGAACATATGATCGAAGAAACCAAGTTCATGAGGGTGGTGCCTTGCCCCACTTGAACCAGAGAGAATCTTAAGCTTAGATTTCTTAAACATACCCAATTATCATCATCATATCGTATTATCCACTGGCATATCCTAAGCAATGTTCCTGAAAGTTCTAAAAAGAAAACATTGGATCAAAATCAAGTTCATCAGGGTGGTGCCTTACTCCACTTGACCTAGAGGGAGTCCTAAGAATATATTTCTTAAGCATTCCTCCATTGCAGATATTCTAATTACCTTCCCACGGCTATACTACAACTACCTCAACCAAGACAATACATAGTCACGCATTAGTTTAGCTATATTAAAAGTCTAACAGTATCTCATGAAATATCTCCGTATGATGCTTTTACATACAAGTCACGCATGGGTTTAACTGTAGAGTCAAACAGTATGTAGGAATGTCTTCGTCATGCCTAATTTTTTAGTGGGAAATTGATGCATCTCATGAGATATCTCGATGCTTTTACTTACACTGCAAGAATAATTTTAATTTTCTATCAATTTATTAAGTTCTTCACCTACATGTTTCCATACGTAGTTTTAGCGGCTGTTTTATGGGATATAAAAAAATTTAAGGATCCAAAAAATGTTTGTTTGGCTCGCTCTAGTATGGTTAACATATTCATCACTGAAAACAATTGTTAGCATCAATGTGTCATCTGAGGTTGTCTTCTTCAAATAAAACCTTATTGTTAACTGATATGTCACCAAAGGTAATTGTTAGCATCAGTATGTTATCTACGGCTGTGTTCTTCCCATGAAACCTTATTATCTCAAATCGCAAGCCTCTTCATACCAAATTGCTTCACACTCTTTTCATTACTCTAGAGCACTTAAACTCTGCTTCAGTATGATCTAAACAGCCTCCCAAAGATAGGAGGCAAGTTTATCATCAACTCCATTAAAATGAAGAAGCAAAAAGAAGTTTCATAATGAGCTCAAGGACAGTTTTTTTTGGTGCCTACAACCATTTCTTAAATGTACCAGTGTATCAATTTCTGGGTAAAGTACTTAGTGTATCATATTTACTACCTACCATCTTACTACGAATGCTTTAGCGTGCTCTAAACAGGCTCTCAGATATAGGATACAAATTTACAATCAACTCCAATAGAATGAAGAAGCAAAAAGAAATTTTCAATAATTAGCTCTACGATAGTCTTTTTTTGTTGCTCACAACCATTTCTTAAATGTAGTCCATGTACCATATTTGTAAAGTACTCTATGTATCATATTTCTTTACACCATCTTACTATGTTTGATGTTCTTTCTAAATTATGAATGCCAAACTAAAATTATTGATGCTGAAAGAAAAAAAACACAATAAATTGAAAACAATAAAAAATATAAGTTAAAACCAGACAATGTCAATTTACAACTATCAAGGAGATAGAGAAATCCATTGAGATTTATCGAAAGCTAAATTAAATTAAATCCTATAAGTTGCGTGCATCAGCAAAAACAAGCAAAAGAGAAAGGAAAGAGAGAAAAATTTAGGAAAAACTAACTTCTATCCAGTCATGCTTCCAATAGATTGTCACAAAAGAGGCAAATTGTATGCATGAAATGAGTGAGTAGAGCATTATATAATGGAAAGTCGAAGTGAGTACGGTTCGGTTTGGGGGTCAAATAGCAAACCAAATCGTTACCCCTCGATTTGAAAAATTGTGAACCAAACCAAACCAAACCAAACAACATCGGTTTGGACGGTTTGGTTTGGTCAGTTTAAACGGTTCGGCTTCGTCCGTTTGGATCGGTTTGCGCACACTTAAAGACGTTGTTACTTTGCACACTACTAATTGAAGTTATATTTTTTTTCTAAATTGCATATAATATGTTTTCATTCGATATATAAGTTCCCGTTGATGAATGAGAAAGAATGAGTAAATATTGATGCCAAGGAAAGTGAGTTTGTACCTATGTGGAGGTGCCGTAAAGGATGCAGTCCAGTCAGCTGCCAGCTATACAAAGTGAGAGACAGTAAGGGTGCAGTAAGGGCAGAGAGCGAGGCTTCCCAGACAGGTCATGAGGGCTGAAAGTGCTGTGGAGACAAGGCAGAGATGAACATGAGCAGCAGTCGACAATCCAAGCTAGGGTCCAAGTCAGGTCCAGTGTCAAGGTCCAATGCTAGAGTCCAATTATGTTTCTCTCTCTAGAATTCCAGATTGGATTCTAAAGTGAGAAAGTGAAATTTTCAAATAAGGAATTCTGTTGAAAATGAAATACAAAGTCCCCTATTTATAAAGAAAAGTGTGCCTGTGTCATCATGGTGTCATTAGCTGACATGTGTTATCTCCTGAGAGTGACGCATCACCAGGGGGTCCAAATATATCGGTTCTCCTTCAAACTGTCGATTCCCAAATTCACACTGCCTTGCCCCACACAGCGTTGCTCTACCTGTTTGAGAAGACTGACCACACAATATCGGCATGATTAGAGTAAGCCCATTGCCCTAGTCATGGTCTAACCTCTTACTGAATCCCACAGGGTGCATCATGAGATGCGGAGAGAACCTGACAGTGGTGAGGGAAGGTCCATGTGACCAACTGCCAGGCTGATTAGGTGTGATGCCCTCCAAAAACCTGCTCCCGTATCGGAGTGACCCGAGGTTCATCGTCCTGGGGGCACTGATGATCACCGGTAACCTGAGTGGACGTGGTCATAGCTCAGATGTGCCTAGTGTCATGCAAGTCACCCTAGGTGGTGATAGCTTCTGTGGTAGTGAGCATATCATGCTGCAAAGGGTCCTCGTGCTGGAGCACTACAAATAGAGCTCCTAAAAAATTTTGCACACTCTGGAGAGTGGTCAAAGCATGTTCCACGTCCATGGCAGGGAGGCATGGTCTGGTGAATGAATGTGGTGCCCGGGAGCATGTAACATGATTATGGCGCACTGGTATGATGCCAACAACATGAGACATGATTGTGGTGCACAGGTGCAGCGACGACCGTCATGAGATAATACCTGGTGCCGAAGGCACATGTCATAAAAGTGGCGCATGGGCATGGTTATGGTGCCGGGGGCACGATATTGTGATAGAGAGCCTGGGGGCATGACTGTATCAGCGGTGTGGCGCGGGTGATGGGGGTTGCAAAGTTGATGCGTGGGCGTGGGTAATGGTGCGCGTCCACGAGCGACAGTTGTCACGACAACGGTGCACAAGCAACAATAAGCTCGGTACAGTCGCAGATGATGGGTGAGCATTGTCGACAGTGCTCAAATGAGTGAAGGGTGGCAGCAGCCCCCCATAGTAGGGGTGGCTGACCCCCCTTATTAAAAGAGGTGGCCGACCCCCCTGCCAAGGGAGGTGGTCAAACCCCCTTAAAGGAGGTGGCCAACCCCCCTTGCTAAGGGAGGTGGCCAACCCCTCCACCCCCCGGCTAAGGGAGGTGGTCGACCCCCTTAAGGTGGGAGCAACGCCAAGCCTACTTTTGCATATTTCCTCAAGTGTTGGTGGCGTCAAAGTCGCTACGCTAGTGACAAAAATAAATTTAGTCATGAATTGCCACGAAAAGTCAATGAATAATGCACGTGACTTGACTGTGCGTATTTTAAACGGTTGAAAGCTTTGAAAAATTGGTCATTGAGTATGTGAGGTGTCGCACCAGACGGGACCTGAGGTGGGTCCTTGGGTGCAAGCAGAATGGATTGGGAACATAAACCCCCCCCCCAGTGAGGTACGCGCGTAGGAGCAACCCGAGCATGCGTCACAGGCATAAACATATGTCGCGTAAAAAAGACATGACGTAAAAAGTTGGTCATGAGATGCGTTTGCAGTAGCGTAGCACAAAAAGGAGATGGGGAGCACTAAAATAGAAGGTGTACTATAAAAATGGTAATGCATGAAATTGTTTGTTAGTGGAAATATTAATGTCAAAAAATTTGTGACATTGTTTCCAACAAAAAGAGCGCAAAAAATAAAGTTAGCGCAAAAGGGGGCTTTGCGTTTAACAATAGCTGTTGGGAATTTTGGAGGGAAAAAACTTTTGGGTTCAAAATTCGAATGAGTGGCCAAAATTTAATCTTGGGCCACGTATATAAAAGGGGGGGGGAAGAGTCTTCACTTGACTCGTTCAATACTTAGAAAAAAAATAGAGAGAGAGAGAAGAAAAGAGAAGAAAAGAAGAGATGGCAAGGGAAAGAGAAAGAGTTGCGACCCCGACCGAGGTTCGGCGGGGAGAGGTGGTTAACGGGCATCGGGAAAGGGTAGGAGAGAGAGGGAGAGAGGAGAAGAAAAAAGATGAGGGGTCTCAACCAGCAAAGGGCGGCGGGTTTAAAGGGTCAACGACCGTTGGTGGGTCGGCTAGCTTAGTGTTGGCGGGGGAGGGAGTAGGGGAAAGGGAAGGAGAGTGGAGGAGAGGAGAAAGGGTAAGGGGGTCGGCCAGTTTGGGGGCTTCGGCCCGTATAGGGGGTCGGCGGGGGTGTTGGTCAGTGGAGGGGTTGGCCAGTGTTGGGTCAGTCAGAAAGAGTTTGCAGGGTGTGGAGGGGTTGGCCAATTAGGGGGTCAGCCGTTAGAAGGGGGTCGGCCGAGAGGAGGGGGTCGACGGGTGAAGGTAAGGGGAAAGAGAGTGTGGCGAGGGCCATGGAGAGATGGCAAGGTCGAGGGGTAAAGGCAAGGTGGCTGACCGCGATGATGAGGGTGCGGCCGATCCAAGTGTGGGAGGTGAGCATACCGAGCTGGCGCAAGTGGTGGAGAAAGTGAGGTGGAAGTAGTGGTTGAGGCTGCGAGGTGCGGCGATTAGTGCATCGTAACTGTCCCGGGGCATAGTGACCGCGCCCGCTCCTACGTCTCGGGCAGTCGAGGCCGTTAAGGATTCAGTGTTGATTAAGGGGTCGGGGTGGCCATTGACATTCGATGATAGTGGGGTAAGGACATTTGATCCAGAGCTGAGCAAGACAAACATTCTATTGGGAGTGAAGGGAGTGGTACCCTGCACCCCAGACCGGGAGTTGTGGAGGAAGTTGGCCATCTGGGTGGCCGTTGGAGCCTTTACTATGCCGTGGAGTGGTCTGTTGATGGGAGAGGAGCCGTGGGTACCATCACCTTATGTTCGCGCTCTAAGCTGGGAGGAGGCGCATGTTATGTCCCAGAGATACATACCCGCCTTGTTGGCCTAGGCCTAGAGGGAGGACATACCTTTGTCACCTATGATGTTCAAGAGCCATAGTGCGATGTCGATAAGGTGGGACTTCTGGTGTGAGTACGTGGTGGAGTGTCCGGTGTGGGTGGGGATGCTGCAGTCACTTGGGTTGCTACCAGCCATAGACATTACCACGAAGGGACTAGAGCTTTATAGGGAGACGGTGGGTATGACCCTATTACTATCAAGGTGGAGCACGCAGTTGCATACATTCGTGATAGAGTGCAGAGAGATCAGGCCACACTACTTGATGTGATGATCCTGACAGGGCTGCCCATGCATGGGGATGAGGATGTGCGGGTGACCCGGCTGAATGGGAGGAGAAGGTGCTGCAGACGCAGCTATTAGACATCCTGGCTGAGATGAAGAGGCACCGGAAGGGGACTTACAATAGGTGGATCAAAAATTTATTTGATATGGCACAGGGGAAGAAGGGACAGAAGCTGTGCAATGCCGTAGAGTTCGTGATGAGGCCGTACCACGGCAAGGAGAGGTACAAGATGGTGGCGTTTTTAGCCATGTTCTTGTCATGGTTAGTGGGTACTATCGCCTTGCTTTATGCTTGTGTATGTTGTATGTGTCATTTTTTCCATGTATAATATGTTGAACTTGTAGTTGAAAAAATTTGTAGTTGATAAGGCTATACTTTGCCATGCGTGGCACTATAGGATGGAATTTTGATTATGCCGTTGGTTTGTATTTGTAGGTATGTGTTTGAGGGGACACCGGAAGATGGTATCACCCCTAGGGTGTTTTTACTTACTATTCAGATGGCACAGGGTAGGCACGTCAGGCTGGCTCCCCTGTATCTGGGCACGCTGTACTCACATATGGATCAATTTTGTGAATGTCATGAAGCGTTCACATGGCTGCTATCGAGTGGTGACGTACATGGACTAGATGTTCTTGTAGTGATATCTATACGAGTGTTATCCAGACTATCGGCTGATAGGATACCCTATCGAGCATCCTTCGCCTACGATGGGTACGGTGACACGGCCAGGTAGGTCACAAGAGGTTTCTCTGTGGTGCAGCGAGTCACGGGTGTATGCATGGGCAGGCATTAGGAGGACGAAGTGTCTTTTGGCACAGTCCTGAATAGGCAGGATGCGTGCTTATCACGGCTGTTTATGGACATGCATCCGTCATATGGGGGTGCCATCATGGTTGCACGTACAGGAAATTACGACGGGACTGACAGGGAGAAGGGACCTAGGATCGGGACAGCTGACACTACTGGTTGCTTATTTTTTAGGCTGGCTCCCGATTTTGACAGATGATGGCGGAAGCCCGCTGAGTGTCGGTACTATGTAGCAAGGTACAGCCCGAACCGTCTTTCGCTGGCCTTTGGTTATGATTTGGAGCCCCCATATGGCTATGGTAACCCCTAGAGTGTGGTAACTATTCTTAGGTATACACTTTATGATAGAGTCCGTTAGTGGCGGGCACCAACGACAGAGTGGAGGCGGCCTGGTACACACTCAGCTGGAGCAGTGATAGTAGGGTAAGCACGGTGGTGGGAGCGACTGCAAGATAGTTGGGCAGAGTGGTTGGCATAGCCATCGGGCACACTTCGGCGTGTTGATGTGTTTGCTTGTGACAGAGTGTTAAGCTTGATATCGGCCTCAGTTGCTAGACAGTCGGGGATGCCAGCGCTAGTTACCAGGAGCTCTGTTGCGAGCTCCGAGAGGGATGTAGAAGATGGTATCTAGGGGCCTGATGACGATGCCCTAAGGGGTGACATTAGAGGATTCGGTCGTGCATGTGTCGAGGGTGCCGAGTGCCGACAAAGGTCCCCTATCATTATTGCAAGTTGGGATGATGGAGACAGCTCGCCAAGCCAGTGCGAGCTTATCAGCCCCATGCGTATCAGGGTCGAAGAGGCTGTGCGACATGTTAGATGAGCCGGACTCCCAAGTTAGCTCTTTTTCTTTGTGTTATCAATGCCAGTTGCATATGTTAAGTTCCAATTGTCATATATGTATATATTAATTGATGGTTGTGTTGACAGGAGCTTGGTGAGGAAACCAGCAAGGGGTACAGCGAGCAGACTCCAAGGCCAAGATAGAGGAGGTTATAGCAGCCAAGGCAGTAGGGATAGCAGGGACCGGTGAGGCTGAGGAGGTTGAGACACCGGATGCTAGGGTGGTAGAGGAGACCGAGGCTACAGAGTATATGGTAGAGCCGGAGGGGCGACCGAGTCCATCGCTAGGCGCAGAGACTGTGGAGGCCTTATATGGCTAATCTGTGGGCGATACTCCGATGTTCTATGCCAGTGGTGACTGGTGGATGGGCATGGACACAGATGCTATGGTAGGTAGTTATGAGGAGCCTGTGGAACACGAGCCTGTGGAACACGAGCCTGTGATTACAGCCCCGAAACACGGGCAAGAGACTCTGGTTCAACTTGTTGCGGAACGTCTTCAGGACACATCGTTAGGGTCAGCAATCGTTGTCGGTTCCACTCTTCAGGCAATGCACTCAGTAATGATTGGTGCGTAGACAACTGTGGGACTGTAAGATACTCGTTCAGGGAGTGGCATTGGTACGACAGCCAAAGATGCTATGGGGTCTTCATTGGGTAGGTGGACGTGGCATCCTGGGAGGGTCTCGGGCTTTTTGTTGAGACTGTACGCCGCTTAGAGCTTGTGAAGGGTTCTCGCAAACGTTTGAGGGAGCAACTATTGAGAACTCAGTGCTTCTGAGGTGGGTGTATTCTGGGTTTATGGAGTGGTTGGTGCCTTTTGCAAGTGTGTCGCTGACGAGCTGTACTTCAAAGTTCATTTTGCGGTCTCTATTGGAGTTCATGCCATTTACATCATTGGGCCTATAGTTGGATTGGTTGGTGGACTTCTTGAGATTGAGGAGTGATAGGGGTGCTATGAGGGAGAGGCTGGCCCTAGTGCTCATGCAGGAGACATTGTTGGAGAGACGGCGAACAGGGTTAAAGGAGGAGAGGTAAGAGATTGCTGGAGAGTTGGATGGGATCGACAGGCAGCTGGCTAACCTAGAGACGCAGGTGGCAGACCTACAAAGGCGACGTGCTGAAGTGGAGGTTCGAGAGGTAGAGCGGCTGAGGTGACAGGGCGAGGTTGATGTTGGATGGTCCGATCTGCAGGCTCAGTGATAGACACTTCAGGCTTTCAGTTCCCACCTTATTGTGGTATTGCTGGCTAGGCTTCCATAGTTTATAGTTACTTTGTTGTATTCGTGGCACTCAATAGTGGCCAAAAAACTTTTGATTTACATGTATATTGATGATATAGGTATTGTTACCATGTTCTTAAGTATTGGTCCTGGTTGGTGCATGTTGTTTTTGTTTTCTTTTGACGTGGTTGAATGTCTTGTATATTTTGGCTTCCCATGGATGTTCCCTCCTCCCCGCTCATAGCAGGTTACTTAGTGAACATGGGTTAAAATAAAAAAAATGTGTATGGCAAATAGAAGTTGAGGCAATAGAATGACTTTGCATTGATAGTACATGGGCCAAAATGCCATTACATGAGTAGAGTAATAACTTGTAAAAGCAATAAAAGTTACAAGTCTATAAACAGGTATGCAGATACAAAAATGTTATGTGGTCAAGTGGGCTATGATGTGGGCGAGTAGGTATAGGGGGAACACTTTCGCAACTGACTATGCATAATAATTCTTCAGGTAGCGACCGTTGATATGGGCCATGACCTGGCGGTCGTTGGGGTTGAGCAAGAGATAGGAGCCATTGTCTCTAACTGTATGCAGCTGGAAAGGGCCATCCTAATTTGGCGTGAACTTGGGGGCGGACATGTTGGCATGTACATGCTTAGTGGCTTGGAGGACAAGGTCGCCCTCAGCAAATGATTATCGCTTGACTGTCTTCCCATAGGCTTTTGTGAGTTATTCGTGACATTTCTTCATTTGGCGCAAGGCATTGGCTCTTCTTTCATCAAGGCCCTCAAGGGCTTCCATTCTGGTTGCTTCCTCCTTAAGACCGTTGTTTAGGGAGACTCGGACTGAGGGCATCGTGATCTCGACTGGTACCACCCACTCATCCCCGTAGATGAGGGAGAAAGGCGTGGCATTCGTCACTGTGTGTTTGGAAGTTCTTTAAGCCCAAAGTGCCAGACTTAGCTTTTCGGACCATAACCCGCTTGCATCATGAACCATCCATGATTGCACGCGGAGCAGAGTCTTGTTGAAGGCTTCAGCTTGACCATTGCCTTGTGGATAGCAAGGAGTTGATATTGCATGGTTGATGTTATACCCTTCCATGAGAGCTCGGACCTCCTTGTTGATGAACGGCGTGCCGTTGTTGAACATGATACACTGGGGGATGCTAAAGCGACAAATGATGTGGTCACACAAGAAGTTAGAAATGACTTCTCCCATAGCCCTCCATAGAGGTATGGCTTCGACCCACTTCGTAAAGCGTTCAGTTACCATGATCCATATGTGATTTAGGGATGGCGGGTGTATGGGGCCAATAAGGTCAAGATCCCAAGAGTGAAATGGCAAGGGGGCCAAGACCTTGCGAAGGTCGGACACCTGCATATGCATCTAGTCGATGTGCCATCGGCAAGGTTCACAATGTCGGACATGGGAGATAGAGTCGGATTCCATAGTCGGCTAATAGTACCCCAGCCTTAGTAATTCTGCGTACAGCTTTTGAGAGCCTTGATGCTCACCATAATCCCCTGTTATGCACCTCGTTGATCACTTGTATTGTCTGGGCACCCTATAAGCATCGCAGGGTGGGTCCTGAAAAACCTTTACAAAATAACTTGCCTTCTGTCATAAAATATCTGGCCAAATTTCGTTCGATAGACCTGGCAGAGCAGCGGTCAGGTGGTAGAACCCTGTATGATAAGTATTGGATGAAAGGTTGGCGTCAGTCACCCTTGACATCAATCACGAGAGCTTCTGCATTATTAGGTGCATATAGGCATTTGGGACAATCCCGTTGTATATCTGAAGCATCCTTGGCCATGGATGGCCAAAAAAGGCCCATGCGCTAAAGGCGATGATATAGAGGGGAACCGTCAAGGCCACAACAGTTCTGATGGCCAAGTTAAAGTTTATGTCATCCTTCTTTCGGTGCCAAACACCTAGCTAGAGTGCCTCCAGGACATCGTCTATACGAGATATCTCCCAACATCAAAAACTATATGAGGGTAGAGGCATAAGCAAGAGATGGTGCCTTGAGTTGGTCGATCGCTACCTCTAATCATCTGCGATAGTGTCTGTCGGGACTAAGTCCAAAGCTGTACAAGGTTTAGTTCTCTTGATGATGGTTAGCATTCACTGTTCACCATCGACCTCTATCTTTGATGCGGTCGTGGCCAAGCTATCTGCATGTCTGTTATGGCACCTATTGTGATGTTCATACTGGACATGGCCGAGTCTTCCTTCCAAGTCACGGCACGATAAGGTGCCAAGGCGGGCTCCTTGACCGCGAACTCCCCATCAGCCTGCATCATAATCAGGTTTAGTCTCCTTTCACACATAATGACTTAGCCCCCATACTGATGGCCAGCATGAGGCCAATGATGAGCGCCTCATACCCAGCTTCGTTGTCAAATACTGGGAATGAAATCTTAAAGGATATGGAGGTGATAACATCATTTGGACTCTAAAGGACTATGTTGGCACCCCCTTGCGGAGGGGTGCTCCATTGTAACCTTTACTGGTGGCCGAACCATCAAACTTGAGTGTCCACAATTCATCTATGTCGGTGATCAGGGTTATCTCCTCCCCAGGCAATTAAACCGAGGTCAGTTCATAGTGTTGGCATGGGAAGAAGGCCAAGAGATCTGCAAGTGCTCGGTTCTGTAAAGCTGTAGGGTTCTTGATAGATAGGCAGAATTCGGCCAGGAGCAGTAGCTAGTGGGTAAGTCGGCCAGACCATATAGCGAAGCAGATCAGCCTTGGTGACAAGTATGATCTGGTGCTCCAAAAAGTAAAGTTTGAATTTCTATGAGGCATAAATCAAGGCTAAGCAGTGTTTCTCGAGCTTAGAGTAATTGGCTTCGGGTCTGCTGATCATCTGGCTAAGGTAATAAACAGGACGCTCCACCCCATCCACCTTTTAGGCAAGCAAAGCCCCGATGGACCTGGGCGTGGAAGTCAAGTAAGGTAAGAGGGGGACACCTCGCTGTGGCACTACCATCGTCTGTGGTGACAAGAGTATCGACTTGATTTGTTCAAAAGCTTCCTGTTGAGGCACACCCTAACTCCACGGCGCACTCTTGCATGTTAAGTGCTAGAATGGGGTGATAAGTTCGGCTAATGCGGGAATGAATCGGTGAAGGTATAAAACCTTGACAAGGAAGCTCTTCAACTGTTTGGTGTTTTTCAGAGGCTCTTGGATGGAGACGGCCTTGGACGGGTCAACGTCGATGCCCTGTCGACTGACCAAGAAGCCGAGGAATTTGTAGGAGACTCTAAAGGTACATTTCAATGAGTTCATCAACATGTTGTACTATTGACAACGATCAAAGACTGCTCAAAGGTCAGTGAGGTGATCACTTTCCTTTTTGGACTCGATAATGAGATCATCAACATAGTCTTCTACTGTACGGTGTATCATGTCATGGAAGATGGCTGTCATCACCCGTTGATATGTAGCACCCGTATTCTTAAGGCTGAAAAGCATGAGTTTTTAATAGAAATTACCCATGAGAGTGCAGAAGACTGTCTTGGCATAGTCATCAGCATTCATCCAAATTTGGTTATAGTCGGTGAACCCATCCATGAAAGACAAGGTTTTGTGTCCGACGACGGCCTCCGTAAGCACGTCAATGTTTGGCAAGGGAAACTCGTCTTTAGGACACACTTTGTTCAAGTCTCGGAAGTCAATACAAATGCAGACTTAGCCATTCTTCTTCTGTATAGGGATGACATTAGCCAGCCAGATGGGGTGAGTGTTAGGCTCAATGAAGTTAGCTTGCAAAAGATGTTCTATCTCTTGTTTGATCTTTAACTCAAGCTCGGTACGGAAGATCCGCCGATGTTGTCGGACAGGGATGGACCCGATAGCTATGTTGAGGTGGTGGGTTATAATTGCAGGGTCCAACCCGGGCATGGGGGACTTGTTTTTGCACAGCTCATCTCAGTTTGGCAGCCTGGTTGAATGGATGTGGGTGGCATTCTCACCATCCTCGGCAAGTTCGGTAAAGAAGGAGGCCTCGACAAAGGATGATTTGGCACATTGAAATTGAGCCCTAGTGGCTGGGATTGTCATTGCTACCTCACTTCCCGTACGACCGACCACCAGTTTCACACATTGATGGTACGTTAAGGGAGCAGCTCTGTTAATATGAATCCATGGTCAGCTAAGTAAGAGATAAAATGCGGGCTCACGTGAAATGAGGTGTCAACGGTGTATAGAGCTGACCATGAGGTTGACGGTGATATGGCGAAGGGTTGACTAGGGTCCTTGCTAGAAGCCCATCATCTTAATTGGGTCACAAATATTCTTTCGTGTGGATATGTCAGCTCTTTGTAAGGTGATGAGAGGTATGATATTGACCGAGGCACCATAGACTACCAAGGCACGACGAAAGCCCATGCCATTAATGGTACATTCCAAAAACAACGGCCGGTTATGATGTTTGACCCGCGGTGAGTTTTCATCCGAGAAAACTAATGCAGCGTAAGAGTGATGTCAGAGTTTGGCCTGGGTAGCAAAGCATTTGGGATCGAGGCCAGTGGTGACCTCGATCAGGTAATTGAAGAGATAGGTTCTGGCGGCGGGTGAAAACCCCATTTCTTCAAAGAAACCTTTGATCTTTGACATTTGCCCAAAGGCAGGAGTTGTGGAGGTAAATGAGGTGTAACTGTGGGGATGACCTTTGTCGAGGCTTCAGTGATGACAAGCTTGACATGGTCGGTGAAAGCCATGAGAATCTGATGCTCCCTATTGTTCTTACCATGCGGTGGGTAAGGGTGCCCTCGCACATCTTTGTTCTTTCGTAACTTGAGGTCACCCATAGCAACCTTCCTTACAAAGATGTCCCTCAGCTCGTTGTAGTCTTTAAGGTAGTGCCTAATGACTCGGTGGGAGGGACAATAGTTAGACTTGGCTTTATCTCCTTCCGTGATGTTCGTCCTTATCGGCGGCAATTGAAAGTTGTCATCATGTGCTACCCAATCTGCACAAAGCTCATTCATTATATTTGGGTACTAGGGGGCAGGCTCTCGGTGCCTTCTTTTGTCAAAGCATCGGTCCTTCCCTCTCGTGACTAATGCTTATAGCCGCTGTAGTTATTTTTATTATTTTTTTGAGTTTTGGATGTGTCTGTCGTGGCGAAAAGTGCATTCTGCGGCTGAGGCTTCCATGGCTTGAAAGGACCAATCGACTCATAAGTGCGGCGGGCTGTCTCTTTGAGGTGATCCCATGACCTCAATTGCAAGTTCTCATTATGCACCATGAATGCATCACTCATGTTCTTGATGCATATTGGAACCAATGTCTCATCCCTACTAAAGTCCGTACATTCGAGGCACTTGAGGTGGAACACATGCATATGCTTTTCAAGTCTTCCCTCGAATTCTGGAGTATACTGCCAATATCAACAACGGTGACCCTCTCTGCTTCATAATGAAACTTGTCTAAGAATAGTTGGACCATGCCCTCCCTAAATGGATAGTCCCCGTAATGATTTGGTGGTACTAAGTATAAGCAAAGCCTGTGAGGGACTTATGAAACTCCCTTAACTTTATATTGTCCCCCGAACCATACTGCTCCAACAAGCCTGCAAATTTAGTCAAGTGCCCACATGCATTACCCTCACATCCGTTGAAGAGCACAAAGGTCGGTTGCTTATACTTGAGTGGGTATGGTGTGATGGCTATGTCATTGCCATACGGTGCATGGCCTGTCAGTCAGGCTGAAGAGACAGGTTCATAGTTCTTCGATAGGTAATGGATAAGTGCTTCCAAGTCTGTCTCGGTGGGATGGTTCTTTGTGGCCAGCCAAAGGGTGGTGGCTGGCTGGGACACCGTGAGCCCCTGAGCCCCCAAACGGTACATCTTGTTGGATGGGGTGAATGAGGGTTGATATACGATGAGAGCTGGCGGTGGCAACTATATGGGGCCATGGGTGGGTAGGCTAGACATGTCCATCACTTGGCCAATGGTCTAGTGTTGGTCAGCTAGATAAGGGTTAGGTTCTATCTCGATGGAGTCATGTGTTTCAGAAGAGCTTCGTGTTAGCATAAGGCAAGATGGTGCGGCGGTAGGGAGGACTTGCTACAACACTGGTCCGAGATTCGTATGGTGTTTGTGGGAGGGCACTACAGAAAGAGGTACGTCAGTTACGGGCTATGAAGGTGTCTTGAGTCCTACCGCCAAGTATCTAGATGCTTGAGGCGGCGGTGGTCGCGACACTGGGGCCTGGGCGACGTTAAGAGCCAACCCATGTCTTGAAGGCTGGATCAGCAAAACAGCTTACTGCTAGGCCAACGTCTATATGTATCTTTTGCATTTCCATGATGGCAGCCATTAGGGTGGTTTAAGAGTTTGGCAACTGGCTATAGTCGAAGTGAGTTGTTTGATGGCGGTACTGACAACCACTTGCACATCGGGTACAGTGGCTGGTGACTGGATTTAGAGTCGTTGTGGCACTAGTCTCTTCCTGGTCACCAAGGTTGTCTTCTTCTTCAACAATAGAGTTGGGGCCTTGGCTGGTCGTCCTGGTAGCTCTCTGTTGTACAAGCATAGTGCCTGAGTATGGAAGGCAGGCGGACTGCAATATGATGCTCACATCCCCAACGGAGATTCCAAAATGATACCATGAAAAGTGAGTTTGCACCTATGTAAAGGTGTCACAAAGGATGCAGTCCGAGTCAGCTGCTAGCTGTAAAAAGTGAGAGGCAGTAAGGGTAGAGTAAGGGCAGATAGCAAGGCTTCTCAGATAGGCCGTGAGGCTAGCAGTGCTGTGGAGACAAGGCAGAGATGAACAGGGACAGCAGTCGACAATCCAAGCTAGGGTCCAAGTCAGAGTCCAGTGTCAAGTCCAATTATGTTTCTCTCTCTAGAATTCCAGACGAATTGAATTCTAGAATGAGAAAGTAAAATTGTCAAATGAGGAATTCTGTTGAAAATGAAATCCAAAGTCCCTTATTTATAAGGAAAAGTGTGCTTGTGTCATCATGGTGTCATCATCTAACACATGTTATCCTAGGAGTGACACATCACCAGGGGGTCCAAAAATACCAATTCTCCATTAGACTACTGGTTCCTAAATTTGCACTACCTTGCCCCACACACCGTCGCTTTACCCGTCTGAGAATACTGACCACATAGCGTCGGTATGATCAAAGTAAGCCTGTTGCCCTAGCCACCATCCAAGCCCTTCTTGAATCCCACAGGGTGCGTCGTGAGATGCGGAGAGAACCTGATAGTGGTGAAGGAAGGTTCATGTGACCAACTGCCAGGCGGACTAGGCGCCATGCCCTATAAAGACCTGCTCCAGTCTCAGAGTGACCCGGAGCTCATTTTCCTAGGGGGGCCGATGATCAACAGTAATGTGAGTGGACGTGGTCGCAGCTCAAATGTGCCAAGTGTCATGCAAGTCACCCTAGGCGGCAATAACTTCTATGGTAGCGAGCCTATCCCAGTGCGTCCTTGTGCTGGAGCACTATGAATGGAGAGCCCCAGAAGGAAGACGGCAATGGCTTCTGTGGTAGCGAGTTCATCCCGCTGCGAAGGGTCCTCGTGTCAGAGCACTACCAATGGAGCCCTTCGAAATGCTGCACACTCCGGAAAGTGGGTTGAAGCAAGTTCCACTTCCATGGCAGGGGAGCATGGTGTGGTGAATGAGTGTGGTGCCCGGGGGCATGTAAGATGATTATGGTGCACGGGCGTGATGCCAATGGCATGAGACATGATTGTGGAGCATGGGCTAGACGACGACCGTCTCGAGACAATACCTGGTGCTAGGGGCACATGTCATGGAAGTAGCACATGGGCACGGTTATGGTGTCGGGGGCACGATATTGTGACAGGGAGCTTGGGGGCACGACTGTATTAGCGATGCGATGCCTGGGCGTGGCAGAGTGTCCTATGGATGGCCCGTAGGCACGGTCGACGGCAGTTGTAGAGTCAATGCGTGGGCTATGGCAACGATGCGTATCTGCGATAGATGGTTGTAACGATGACGATGGACCAGCGACAAGGGAACCGTACAATCGCGGGTGATGGGTTAGCATTATGGACAATGCTCAAATAAGTAAAGGGTGGCAGTAGCCCCCAATAGTAGGGGTGGCCGACCCCCCTTTATGGAGGGTGGCTGACCCCAATTAAGGGAGGTGGCCGACCCCCTTTTAAGGGAAGTGGCCGACCCCCCTTGCTAAGGGAGGTGGCCGCCCCCCTGCCAAGGGAGGTGGCCGACCCCCGCCTTAAGGGAGGTGGCCGACCCCTCTCGCTAAGGGAGGTGGCTGACCCCCTTAAGGTGGGAGCCACACCAAGCCTACTTTTGCATATTTTCCTAATTGTTGGTGGCGCCAAAGTGGCTACGTAAATAAATTTAGCCATGAATTGCCGTGAAAAGTCAATGAAAATTGCACGTGACTTGAGGCTGCGTATTTTAACCAGTTGAAAGCGTTGAAAAATTGATCGTTAAATATGTGACGTGTCATGCCAGACGGGATCCAAGCTGGGCCCTTGGGTGCCACCAGAATGGGTTGAGAACAAATATAAACTAGATATTTATCACAATTTTTTTGTGTTATAAGTGTTGTCAATATTTTTGTTTCTTTTAACTTTCAAGATTTGTTTATTTATATTTGCTTAGTACCGTATATGTGTAATTATCAATGGAATGTTATTAAATATAGATTAACATATCATTGGTAGGTTCAGTTGGTTTGAAATCAGTTTTAAAAATGTGAATCGTGAACTAAACCGAGCCAAGGTCAGTTTGGAAAATGTCAAACTAAACTGTTACGATCTTTGGACAGTTCAGATTGGATTGGTTCAGTTTGATCTTTGAGCATTTCATATCAGTTTGAACGATTTGGTGCTCACACCTAGTGGGAAGGCTCTTCAGTTATATCTACAATTGATGGCACGAGGATGAAAATCACACGTTCAATGAATCCATATGAATTGGATGGATCAAGTCCTTTGGCAAAGGGAATTTGAAGGGAAGGGTTTTCGAAGATTAATAATCTATGGGTACAAAGTCATAGTTGTGTGAAGAATTATAGCCATCAAATGTAGGAAGATGTATGAAAAGATTTCTACAAAAAATGGTGTCGGATGAACTGAAGATGAATGGATGAACCGAAGAGGAAGTGGAGGGGTATCTGAGAAGACGCAACGAAAAATTCAGAAATTGGGTTCTAAGGACAATTACAGTATAGCGGACTTATCTAAGGGTATTTGCGACAAAAAAATGATTTACAAATATAGGTTTGAAGGACATTGACGGGATAACTAATTATGTAAGAGTGTTGAAATTTGACGTCCCTACATATTACTAATCCTCAAAAACCCTTCCCCTTCAAATTCTCTTTGCCAAATGACTCGATCCATCCACTTCGATGAAAAAACACATGTTCAATGAAATCTCTATGAATTGGATGGATCGAGTCGTTTGAGAAATTGAATTTGAAGGGAAGGGTTTTTGAGGATTAATAATTTGCAGGTAGAAAGTCATCCTTGTGTGAAAAAATAATAGTCATTAAATGCAAGAAGATGTATTAAACAGTTTCAATAGAAAATGGTGGGATGAACTGATGAACCAAAGGGAAAGTGGATGGGTGTCTGGAAAGAAGCAACAAAGATTTCAGAAATTGGGTTCTAAGGACATTTACGGTGTAACGGACTTATCTAAGGATATTTGTGATAAAAAGTGATTTATAAAGATTGGGATGAAGAACATTGACGGTATAACTAAATTATGTAAAAGTATTTTGATTAAAAAATGGTTTACAAAGATTGAGACTTTTAGAAGTAGTATGTATAGATAGATTTGTCTCTGTTAACCCAACGGTTATTCAACCTAGAATTATATTTGATTTTGATGATAACTAACATTAATGATTATGTTGTCTTAACTTGCATTGAGTTGATGAAGCAATAGGTACAATCTCATACTCATGCAAACGGACTATTAGATGAGCAAATCATTCAAAGACTCTCAATGGAACGCATCAAAGAATGAGCAAATCATTCAAAGACTCTCAATGGAATGCATCAAAGAAGGAATTCGTCGATTGAATTTTACAATGCTTTATTTCCGTTCTTTGTAACTAGACATAGAGAGATGATCGCATCGATGACTGTAACCTAGAACTTGCCCATAGGTTTCCCTTACATGCATAAAAGTTTTTCATTCTTTGAAAACAAGGAAACTACATTCTCAGGAATGCAGTCGACTGCAAGTTGGGCAGTGAGGTATTACAATCGACTGCATTCCAATGCAGTCGACTGCAATACTTCCAGTAGCCTATTACAGCCGACTGTATTGGAATGCAGTCGACTGCAAGTTGGAAATTTTGAATTTTCAACGACTACTTTGGGATTACAGTCGACTACAATGGCATATTGCAGTCGACTGCATTTACCGTTTGGCGCATTTAATGCTCCACCTAACTCCAAACGGTCATATTAATTCCCAACCCTATAAATACTTATCTTGGGCATATTTTTGATTCATCAATTGCATTCAAAGCTCTCTTATCTTTCATATTCTCAAATATCAAAGCAATTGTTCAATCTCTCTTGGTTTTCATTATTTTCTCATCCATTCCAAGAGAGCATTTATTGTGAGCTTACATTTGAGAGATATACACTTCCATAAGTTATCATACACTCATCTCTCTTGTTCTAGAGCTTAAACTTGTACACATCTACTTCTTGAGAGTGAATCTTTGTACACAATTCTTCATCTAAAGTTTCTTGTATCAAAGCTTGGGGTTGTCAAGCTTTGGAGCTTTGGGATTGTCAAAGCTTGTTCTTGATGTGGGCATAGCATCAAGGGATTGTAAGAGGTTCGATCTTGACCCGTAAGAAAGATCATACTAGTGGATTCTAGGGCCTTTCAAGGGACTTCCTTGAAGGGGTGGACGTAGGCTTGAGGGTATTTCAAGCCGAACCATCTAAATCTCAAGCGTCAAGTATCTCTAAACCCTTCTCTCTTTACATTATTGTTTTATACTTGTGTTGAGATTGGTTAGTTTGCTTATTTGAGATATTGTGTTTGAGGTTTGTTATTTGAAGCTTTTCTAGTGTTATTCATAGCTTCTCTAAAGTTTGAAGTAATTACTTGTTATTTTTTAAAGTAGTCTTAAAACCCTATTCACCCCCCTAGGGTTATCTTTTTGGTTTCAGTCTCTCCACATTTAATCATCCACTAACACATTCTCTCTCTCTTTACCCACTTTATTTCACTCCCCCCCCCCCACGAGGTAGAATAGAAATGACCAATATCCTTAATATGCGTGTCAAGTCAACATAGAGCAGTTTTTTTAGAACGGATGGATTATTATCAAGAAACGGAAATACACATGAAAGGACTCTCCAACCTCCCATAGATATTAAGATACAAAATACCCAATGCTTGGAAAGTTCCTCAAAGCTCTCAAGCAACAATATTGCATTTAGTACTGCTTACACTTTATCCATACAGACAATCCTTGGCTTCACAGTTATATAAAGTACTTCTTTTATAGCATGAAAGATCTTTTAGATGCACATATTCTGGGGGCAGGGGGGTTAGGACATGGTTTTGATCTCTATAAAAATGAGTGTATAAATAGGCTAATATACGTACTCGTTCCACTCATCAATCTACTTTGAATATTATTTGAGAAATATTGTTAGGCTCGGTTAATATAATAATCAATGAACAATTCCATGTAACTATCGGACTATATATATATATATATATATATATATATATATATATATATATATATATATATATATATATATATATATATATATATATATATATATATATATATATATATATATATATATATATATATCCTTATGCTCTGGGTATGCGCTTTTCACCTCAGCGCTTCAATTTTGGTGAACTTCACCTCAATCTTTTCGATTTGTGCTCAATTTACCAATTAACGGCCTGAAGTCCAAATTTTTGGATGCCTGTCAATCTCTTAGGGGTAAAATTGTAACTTTATCCTTTTTACAACCATGGCAACCAAGTCATCTCAGTTTCTTACCTCCCCCCTCCCCATCCCCCTACCCGGCACCACCACGATGGCAACCACCCGCTCACCACCCACTCTATATCCATAACCGTTACCTTTAACCACCTCTGGAACACGCACTCTGTAAATACTTGGTCCACGGCCTTATCATAGGGCAATGCCTCCCTCAAAAAGACTAGCCAAAAACAAGATGTGAAGTGTGAGTCTTTGTCAGATGCTATAGATATTGGCATCCAGTGTAACCAAATTATCTCCTTAATATATAGCTTAGCCAAGCTCACAGTAGTATAGTTGGCACAAATAGCAAGGAAGTGTGTGGATTTGGTCAAACAGTCAATAATAACCCAAACTGCATCATGCTTACTTGAGGTCCTCAGTAAGCCAACTACAAAGTCCATGGTACTGGTCACATGCTTCCACTTCCACTAAGGAACCTCTAGTGACTGTAACTTGCCTGTAGGTCGCTGATGATGGGCCTTAATCCACTAACAAACCATACGCCTCGATAGGAAATCTGCAATCCCCCTTTTTATACTAGTCCATCAAACTTCTCACGAAGATCTTTATACATCTTAGTACTACCAGGATGTATAGCAAAACCTGAATCATAAGTTGCCATCAATTATTCTGCCCTCAATTTTGAAAATGCTAGGATACACAACCTTGATCCCATCCTCAAGGTACCATCATCCTCGAGATGAAATTCAAGTTGCTTTCACATCCTCTACAATACTAACCAAGTCTGGATCACTCATCTGAAAAGACTTGATTCTCCCAATAATGGAAAGCTCAACTTGCAAATATGCCAATTGGCCATCTGAACCACCAATTTGGATCTCTAACTCCAAACTCTGTAGGTCTGCTAATAACTACAAATCATGAGTAACCAAAGCTACTAAGTTACCCGAAATTTTCCTAATTAATGTGTCAACCACCACATTGGCCTTACCTGGATGATAATGGATCTTGAAATCATAATCATTCAGTAACTTGAGCCAATAACACTGCCTCATATTCAGCTCCTTATGTGTGAATAGATATTAAAAGCTCTTATGATCCCTATAGATCTCACACATCTCACCATAAAAATAATGCCTCCAAATCTTAAGTGCAAACACAACTGCTACCAACTCTAAGTCATGACTAAGGTAGTTCCTTTCATAATTTTCTAAGTGGCGTGAAGCATATGAAATATTCTTTCCATGTTGCATAAGAATACAACCTAGTCCTTTCAAAGAGGCATCACTGTAAATAACAAAACCACCTGAACTAGAAGGTAGTGCGAGAACTGGCACTGAAACCAACAAGTTCTTCAACTCCTAAAAGCTATTCTCACAGGCCTCTAACCAAATGAACTTAATTCCTTTATGAGTCAACTGAGTCAAATGGATAGCAATACTTGAGAATCCCTCAACAAAACGACAATAATGCATAGCTAGTCCCAGAAAGCTACGGACCTTCATAACAGATGTCGGATTACTCCAATTCACCATGGCCTCTAATTTTGGTGGATCTACAGAAATTCCATCCTTTGTCAATACGTGACCCAGAAAATATACTTTCTCTAGTCAAAATTCACACTTCTTGAATTTTACATAGAGCTTCTGATCTCTCAATATTTGTAAAACTTGTCTCAAATGTTTCTCATGTTCTTTCTGACTCCTTGAATAGATAAGGATATCATCAGTAAAAACAATCACGAATTGATCAAGGAATTGCTTGAATATCATGTTCATCAAATCCATAAACGGGCAAGGGCATTAGTTAAACCAAATGGCAAAACAAGAAGCTTGTAATCCCCATACCTTGTCCTGAAAGCAATTTTCGGGATATCCTCCTTCTTGATCTTTAAATGGTAATAACCAAATCTGAGATCAATCTTTGAAAATAATTGGGCTCCCTATAACTGATCAGATAAGTCATCTATCCTTGGCAAAAGGATACTTATTCCCCACAGTTATGCACATATTCTCATACACCTGTCCTTCTTCTTAAGAAAATAACACAAGTACCCCTAAGGAGAAACACTTGGACGAATAAAACCCATATCTAGCAAATCTTGAAGCTGGACTTTAAGCTCTTTTAGCTCTGCTAAAGCAATACGATATGGGTCCTCAGAAATAGGAGCTGCCCTTAGAATAAGATTGAAGGAGAATTTGTCTCTTTATCTAGAGGAAGCCCTGGAAGATATTTAAAAAATTCATCTACAAATTCCTTCACAACAGGAATACTACTCAAATCCCCAGTAGACAAATGTGTATCATAAACATGGGCTAGGAACCCAATACAACCCTTCCTAAGAAACCTTCTAGCCATCAATGCTAAAATAGTGCGAGGAGGTGCAACAGGTTTAGAACAGTGATATATAAACATAGGTAGAGTTGGAATACAAAACACAAGTAACAATCAACTCTGGCATTATAGGTAGCCAACCAGTCATTGCTCAAAATCATATCGAAATCATGCATCTCCAAAGGTTTCAGGTCTGCAAGTATATTTATATAACCAATTCGCACATTACAATATCTATAAATTGAGGAGGCATCAAAATAAACTCCAACTGGAGTAGTAACAGAAATCCCACTACCTAGGTATTGTATCTCACTACCAAGCTAACGAGCAAACGATGTAGTGACATATGAAAACAATAGCTCAAAATGAACATATATAAAATGTACATGCCAGTACACAGTTAGATGCAATCACATCCTTCTCTGTCAAGGCATAAGTTCGATCCCGAGTAGTTACTACCTGATTAGTTCCAGGCAACCGGTTCTGCTGTCCCTTACCCTGAGTAAGTTGGGGCTTGAGCAGCTGAGGGAAATCAAGGATCATCTATCCCTGCTCTTGGTAGTTAAAGCATGCACTGCTCTTTCAATGACAAACACCACTATGGTACTTCCCATAATTTTTGCAAGCTACTACTACCTTCTGAGTATTTTAAACTGGTTACTTACTAGCCAAGTTGTCGTTCCTCCTCTTAGGCTACGGAACCACATCCTTGCTCTTTTAGCTACTCTTATATTCCTCTTTTCTTCCTCTGCTCCCAATAGTTCTTACGCTCGGCCTCAACAATTTTTTCCACCCTCTAAGCCTTGTCCAGGTCTTGGCTATACGTGTCTAAAGTCACAACTATCAAGAACTCTTGGATGCCATACTTTAGTATATTCTTAAAGTGTGGTGCATGTCTCTCCTCAGTATCTATAACATGTGGTGCAAATCTCGACAACCTGGAAAAACTGGCATCATAGTCCTTGACAGTTTCATAAATTCCTCTACCATACCATCTTCCACGCCTTTGGGAAAATATTTTTCAAGAAATACCTTCTGGAAACAATCACAAGTTAAAACCTGCTCCTCCTCAATAGTCAAAGTTCTCTCGACCATTTTCCATCACTAGTCAGCCTCATTTTCTAGCTGGTACCACGAGATCCACTTTTTGACACGATTGGTGATGTCATAAGCTTAAACCTCTTCTGTAACTTGCTCAACCAAGCCTCTGTATCCTCTGGCTTGTCAGCACCAACAAATGTGGGGCAGTCGTATCAGCAGTCAATGGGGCTGGAAGGGCGTTCGCTCTTGCCGTGATCATTGCCAGTGGCAACATTACCCCTGTGATCCCATCTACTACCACCTCTAGCTGGCACGGTGGCATAATTTCTGAGGTAGCAAACAACTTATAAGATCGCAACAATAGTATAAAAGCTTCAAACATAGGTACCGGAAAAGCTAGATTTTTCTAAATTATATCTCAAACATCAAAGAGTTCATCTTATCATTGACAGCTTAAGTCAAAAAGTCTACAGAATCGTAAACCTACACTCTGATACCAAATCTGTCACACCCTCAACCTAGAGGCAGACCTTCACAATATTAATTCAAAATATTCCTGCTTACAAGGATTTTTAATACCCAAAGAATTTTACCAAGAATATAATCTAAAAGAGGAAATCAGAGCTCTAAATCTGATCCCAAATCAAAAGCATTCGCATTCATCAACAAAGTCTAATATTTGTAGGGGAAACCTGATCACAATAATTACTTCCCAAGCATTGGGGCTCCCAAAAGCTATTTAATCAAACAACTACAAAGTTCTTATTCTCATGTCCCTAGGGAGAGTCTAACACTAAAGAACAACTCCAAGCTCATACATAAAGCTAACTCCTTGAGCATTGTCTCAGCTTAATTACCTGAGATGGGAGGAGAATTGGGCGTGAGCAAAAAGCTCAGCAAAGACCATGCGCGCAAACTCACGGAGTACAATGCCGGTACTCAATAAAGTATAGCTGAGTCAGAATGAAACATATGGGAACAAAAGTGCAAATATGATAGATAATCTTAGCACAAAAAATAATTGCATCTTGGGATATTAACACAGCGAAGTGCAAATCAAAGTCAAAAGCTCATATTCGAATAATTGAACTAACCAAATACGATATGATCACGTAATACATGACTATTAAGCACATTAACCTAAGCATGCGAAGGTTCTAAATTCAAAGTTTGCGTAACATTAGTAATTATCTTATAATGTCATTACGTCGCATTAATCTAAGCACCTGAAGGTTCTAAATACTAGTTCAATTCAAATGGAGTCTAGTGGATATCAAAGTATCTGTGAGCCACAAAAGTATCAAAACATTGCATTTCAAATGGGATAGCTTAAAATTTTCAAAAAATGCTCGATATTAAACTTAAATTGAAGAGAACAATAATGAATTTAATGGAAGTTGAATCAGAGTTTGTATGGCCCAAAATTATAAAATAACAAAATTTTAACAAAAAAGATCAACAAAAGTGTGCACATTCATATGGTGACACATGGCCCATTATTCCTTACATTCCCACGCCCAAGTTGGGTTTAAAAATGGTCCTTGTTCAGAAGGAAAATCCTAGTATTTGAAAGCAAGAAGAAAACGGGATGGGCACCATAGCCGTGCAGAAAAAAGGGGAAAAATGATTGCACTGTTACAACTACATTAAAGAAAAATAGAAGGCAATCAGTGGCGTGAACCGGCAAACGTGCAATGACAAACGCGCAATGGCAAACATCATAGTAATCGAAGCATGAAATTTTTAAAATTGATATACCATCTCGATACAAAAATACCACGTTAAAGCAAATAAATGATAATTTTAACTAATTATAATTTTAGCATCGATTCAGAATCAATGTAACAAAATGAATCAATAGAATAATGATAACGAGACGGATCAGTACATGAAACCCTTACCTCAATTTACATAATAGTCTTCACCAAGTTGCGTAAGCTTCCTAAAATTTTAAAACCTAAATAGTTAATCAATCCACTTACATTAAAATCTTAATAAACACATTCCTAATGATTATTCATCCATATAATCAAAGTGGTTTTAAGGTCACTTATCAATTATGAGTAAAAAATTACAATCCTCCAAAATCCTAGGTTTCTCTTTCTTCAATCTCTCAGTAAGCCAAAATTGAAAATATCGATAAAACATAAATGACTAGCTCTTAAATCTTTAAGCTTGGTAAATAACCAATAGACCCGTAAAGATTTATTACTTATTCAAAAGTACCCCAAAAATAACTAAATTTACAAAGGTAACCTAAAACATAACACCAACCTAATTACAGATTACTCGGGACCTTATATCTGTCAACGACCAAGTCCATGGCCCCACTATAGGGCAATGTCTCTCTCAAAATGGCTAGCCAATAACTTATGTGCCTATGAGTTCCTTAATAGGGTCTTATAAGGCTAATCGCAAACCATCCTACAATCGATGTGCGATATCACAACCTCCCTTGCTAAGTCTCAATCAACACATAGCCCAGAATCTTTTTCCCTAGCCAATGTGAAATACAACCAGCTCACCCTTTCGTTGCCCCATCCATCCTCTTGATGTGGGCTATACCTGGGCTTGCCTTCATTTTTTCCAACCATCAGCAACCCAACTGGATATCCCAGCCTGAGCTTTCGAGAGTTAGCTCTGATACCATCTGTAAGGACCCGTCCACGGCCCAACCACAGGGCAATGCCTCCCTCAAAAAGGCTAGCTAAGTAAGTACTTATGAGTTCATAGGCAGGGTCTTACAAGATCAATCATCCTAAATTCGATGTGTGATATTATAATCTTCCATCCTTATACCTTAACATCCTCACTAAGGCTACATCACACATAGCCCAGAATCTTCATTTCTAGCCAATGTGGGATATACTCGACTCATTGTTTGTTGCCCCAACCATCCTCTTGACGTTTGATGTACCCAGGCTTGCCTTCATTTTCCCCAACCATCAACACCCCAACTGAAAAGTCCATCTCAAGCTTTCGAGCGTTGGCTCTGATACCATTTATAACTACTCAATCCACGGCCCCACCACACGGCAATGCATCCCTCAAAAAGCCAAGCCAAGTAGGTACTTATGAGTTCCTTGGCAGGGTCTTATAAGGCTAATTGTAAACTATCTCACAACCGATGTGGGATATCACAATCTACCCACCTTATGCCTTAGCATCCTTGCTAAAGCTCGATCACACATAGCCCAGAATCTTCCTTTCTAGCCAATGTGAGATGTACCCAACTCATCCTTCGGTGCCCCATCCATCCTCTTGATGTGGTATATACCTGGGTTTGCCTTCGATTTCCCCAACCATCGGGAAACCCGACTGGATAGCTAGCTCGAGTTTTTAAGAGTTGGCTCAGATACTATCTGTAAGACCCAGTCCACAGCTCCAGCACAAGGACATGCCTTCCTCAAAAGGGCTAGCCAAGTAGGTACTTTTAAGTTCATTGGCAAGGTCTTATAAAGCCAATCATAAATTATCCCATAATCGATTTGTGATATCACACACTCTGTATCCATCAAATCTCTTACCAGTTAACAAATTAGCCCAACTCGCTCTCATTGGCGTAACACTATCAAGCCTGCCCTACTAACCACCTCAGTTGAACCGTTAGTCCATGCTTAACCCAGATCCTCGCTACCACCATCACTAACCACCGTCTTGCCACTACCACCATCCTTGTGTAACCCATGGGTAAATCATAATAGCCCTTCTTTCTAACTCAACCACGACACCACTTTATTAGCATCCCATGGGCTAATCACCACTGTTTGTAGCACCAGTTCAACCACCACCACCACCCCATCATCACCAACCGCAATGGCTCTACACCACTATCATTCCCCATGAATCACATCGCGAACCACACACGCTATTAAATTGTCATCCAACGTAACACCACCATCACTAGTTGTCTATTGAACCACGAAGCACATATATCATCACGCCTCACGTCATCATGACATCACCATCATCCACGGTCCATCGCACCACCACTATGTACCTGGTCTCCTGACCATTACCCGCGATCTCACACCACCACCATCATCATGAGAGAATGGATCTGAAAGGGGCCAAGAAGGTGGCACAAATCTGCTTAGATCTGTTAGATCTAACGAAAAAGTCTAGATTTACTTAGATCAGTAAATGAAATAGTTGACAAAATCCGATGGATGCCGTCTTTGCCATCTTCATCGCTCAGCACCCCTGTCTTCTTCCTTTAATCATACCATTCATTTCACCCAATTGGATTGAAAATGGAGTTGTTTTGGCCAGTGATGGAAGAACATTTTAGATGGGTATGGAGTTTGTATGGGATTTGGCCGGCAGTGGTGGGTTGAATGGTTGTGGTTACTGCGATGGCTACGGTGGTTCAGGTGATGATGATGATTTTGGGGAGTTTGGTGGTTGTATGAACGATGTTTGTGGTGGGTTAGCTGCCAAGTGAATTAGGGAAGGTGATGTGGTTGCCAATGTGGGAATAAAGGTTAAAATGATAATTGAAGACTAACGGGCATTCAAAAAATTGGACTTTATCTCATCAATTAGTAAAGTTTGCACAATTAAAAAAAGAACAAAGTAAAATTTGCCAAAATTATAATAAGAGTTAATGATAAAACTGTCTCCTGAGATTTATACGTATTCGTACTTTACTTTTTGTGTTTACAACTTTTGCAATGGTGTTCCTTAAGGTTGACAAAACTATTGCAAATAGTCCCATAATTTGGATGGCCGTTCAAGAAGTGATGTTAAGTCCGCATGTGCTGTGCACATGCCACTTTGGCATGAGTAGATCTGTCACTTCGCTTAGGGTTAAACACAAAACTGTCCCCTGATTTTACACATTTTTGCATGTTACTACCTGTGTTTGCAACTTTTGCAATATTGTTCCCTCACCTTAACAAAAGCATTGCAAACAAGTCCAAAATTGGACATCCGTAAATCAGACAATAAATATGCATGTGCTGTGTACATGCCTTTTTGGCATAGGAATATCTATCAATTCTCACCCCCATCTCCTTTTTCTCTCTATGTGTTTAATTTTCTCTGCTCCTGTAATTTTCTTATTGGCAAGGATACAAACATTGGATTGTCATCCATAATGAAATACTGCAAGTTTTGTAACTTAACAATTCCTTTTTGGAATTCCCCGCGTAATCTATTGTTGCTTAAAGCCCTAAAGACCAACTACTTGAGCTTCTCAATATTTTTTAGTATGCTTCCAACGAGCGAATGCTAGCTTAGATCTTGCTTTTGAAGCAAACCCAATTGGGCAATTGTGTATGAGATAGGACACATACGAAAATTATAGCTTAAACCAAGGCCTTCAAGGTTTTTTAGACTGCCAAATTGATTAGGTATGTAGCCAATGAGCAAATTGTAGCTTAAATCAAGGTGTACAAGAGAACCTCAATTGAATAATTATAATGGACGTATCCCGCTAAGGCAGTTTTACGACAACGTGAGGATTTGAAAAGACTTTAGAGGAGAAATATGAGGCGGGATTGAGCCGCCAAGTGCATAATTTGATCGGAGACTGAGTTGTTGCATGGGAGAGTTAAGGAACACTCTATTTTGTGAAAATAGTGTAACGGTAGTTTTGATATAAACTAAGCAGTTGAAAAAGAAAGCAGGCCGAAGGTAAGGAAGGCCAAATTTTTGTGAAAGGGAATTTTGATGTGTTCTTGCAGGTTGGGTTTGGTGGTGTGCCAAAGACAAGCCTCTTAATATGGAGGTGGTTGTCAATTCGTGGTTTGCATTCTATTATAACCCAGGATGAGCCTGGTTTGCAAGGGTTGGGATATGAGAAATTCCAGGAGGTTTGGCCAAAGGACATGGTGTCCATGATCTTGAATAGGGTTTCTAGTCAGATAGATCCATGCTGTTTGGTTGCAGATTCCTTTTGGGTGGTTGCTTCCTTGAATTTCGAATTGTGGAGACACAAGGGATGGTAAGAAGGTAGGTGTTCTTCCGAAAGAGTAAGGTTATATGTTCCAAAATCAAAGAGAAAATGGTAGGGAGATGGGTGTTCTTCTGGTTATCTAGAAAAAAAATGAGAAAAAGGGAAAGTAAAGGAAAAAAAAAAGAGAACAAAATGATGTTTTCTGCTCTGTTCTTTTATTTTCTTTTTATGGCTTTGAGTTTTGGAAATGGGTTAGCTTTGGTGTGGTCATATATAAAAGGAGAAAATAAGATAAAAGAAGTAGAGGAAATTAAACACACATGGATAGAAAGAGGAGATGGGGTGAGATTGACAGATATTCCCATGCCAAAATGGTATGTCTACAGTACATACAGACTTAACATCCAATTTTGAACGGACGTCCAATTTTGGACTTGTTTGTAATGCGTTTGTCAAGGTCAGGAAATATTTTTATAAAAATTGCAAGCACAGGGAGTGACTTGCAAAAATATGTAAACTCAGAGGGACAGTTTTGTATTTAACCCTAGGCTAAATGACAGATTTACCCGTGCCAAAATGATACGTGCACTGCATATGCGGACTTAACGTCCTAATTTGAACTGCCATCCACTTTTAAAACTGCTAGTAATAGTTTTGTCAACCTTAAGAAATATTATCAGAAAAGTTATAAATACATAAAGCAAAATGTAAATACGTGTAAATTTAGGAGACAATTTTATCATCAGTTCTAGTAATAAATAGGTCAAATGCATAAAGTATAGAGGCAATGCGCAAATAGTCCAAAGAAGGGCAACTATGAAGTCAAACGCGACCGGTATTGATTGATGTTAGTCACGAACTGGGAGGACTGTAATATCCTCAGCTGTATGCCTATCTCCGGCGTCCAATGAGCTACCAAACCACCACCACCTCCGACCCACCACCACCACCTGCAACCTCCCCTTCACCACCGCCCCTCCTCATCCCAAACCTCCCCGACGACGTCGCAATCCAATGCATCGCCAGAGTCCCCCGGTCATACCACCCCACCCTCTCCCTCACCTCTAGGTCCTGGCGGTCCACCGTACGCTCCCCTCACCTCTTCACCACCCGATCCCTCCTCCGCTCAACCCAGCACTTCCTCTACATCAGCGTCCGCATCAACTCCTCATTCACCTGGCACCAACTGGATCCAAACCCTCAAAAAAGAATTCTCGCCCCTCTTCCTCCCATCCCAGCGCAGCCCATCGGCTCCGCATTCGTCGCGCTGGGCCCCAAAATCTACGTCATTGGCGGGGCCATCAACGATATCCCCTCAAACAATATCTGGGTTTTTGATTGCCGAATAAATAGATGGGAAATTGGGCCTAAAATGAGGGTAGGGAGGGAATTTGCCGCGGCCGGGGTAGTCGGTGGGAAAATATATGTGTTAGGTGGGTGTGTGGTGGACAATTGGGCCAGGTCGATGAACTGGGCCGAGGTTTTTGATCCGGTGAGCAGGTCGTGGGCCGCGGTGGCGAGCCCTATTGAGGTTAGGGACAAATGGATGCACGCCAGTGCTGTTGTGGGTGGGAGAGTTTACGCGATGGCAGACCGGGGTGGGGTTATTTATGATGCGTTGGCGGGGGAGTGGGGGAGCGTGTCGAAGAGGCTCGATTTGGGGTGGAGGGGGCGGGCAGCGGTGGTGGGTGGAGTGTTGTATTGCTATGATTATTTGGGAAAGATTAGGGGGTTTGATGTGGAGGAGAATGTGTGGAAGGATCTGAAAGGGGTGGACGAGGGTTTGCCCAAGTTTTTGTGTGGGGCGACGATGGCGGACTTGGATGGGAGGCTGTGTGTGGTGTGGGAGAGTGAAAGGAGGTGGATATCATGTGCGCGGAGATTGAGGTTTGGAAGGATGAGGGTGGAGGTTTGTGTGGTTCGATTGTGTGGTCTGATGGCATTCTTGTGGTTCCAAGTGGGGCATCGATTGTGCATTGCTTGGCAGTTTCATTGTGACATCTGGTAGCTTACTGGGGTAAGTTATTGCTTAATTTTTCTGTCTCACATTTATAGCTTTATACCTGTTAGTTGATATCTTGCTGGACTGTATCGATATTTGGTTAGAAAGTTGTATACGACCCAATGTAACATTGTAATTGGAAACTTGATAAAACTTGTCATGTAAATGTTCAGTTATAGAGAGCTTTATACCTGTCAATTAGTACCTTGCTGGACTCTATGGTAAAGAGTTTTAGACGACCCAAGGTAACATTGGAAGAAAGTTCGAGTTATATGGATGTTCAACTTAATGTATTTTGAGGGTTTTTAACAAAAAAATTCGGCGGCAGAAACATTTGCATACAGCTGATGGATACTATGGCGATTTCTAAACTATTGAGCATGTGTTCATTATCGAGAATTTGAGCCTGAACATTTATATAAAGGTGTCTTGAGTAGCTATATTTTCTCTACATTTAAAAAACTTGTTAGATATTTGCCATGGTGTTTTTATGGAAAATTTAAACCTGAAATTTCACCTCATATATTGTTTGTGGCTCAACAGTGTCTTTTTTGGTTAGAAATTAAGCAAATGTTGAATAGGTTTCAACTTTTATCTTTAGAGAAGAGGCAAAAGGATATTGGCTACCTAGAAGCTAGAGTGTTTTCAACTTCAATTGACTAGTTGACCTGCAGACAATAGTAATCACGTCCATCATCAAACAACTAATTTCTTCAAGCTTATTATCGATATCGAATATATCAAACATATTTCATCATGCGATTCCGGGTATTTTTGAATTTGGATTTTAGTATCTATGTATGTGGTAAACTTTCTGGAAAGAACTTGAAATGTGATGAATAGAAGCCATGGTTATACCATCTTCTACTTATACCATACCAATATTAGTGGCTTAGTTTAAGTTCTTTAGTACTCCTATTCAATCAAGATCTTGATCCCCAGATCTATTTGAAGTCAACCTCCAATGGCCACACTTCTAGAACCAATAATACATGTTGCATAAATATGCAAGAACTTTCTTTGAATGTCTATCCTTGACCTGAGAGAAACATCACATGAAGGGTGTAAATGTCAGACCTTCATTTGGATGCTGGTCAAATTGAGTGATAGCATGACTTTGCTTCGTTTGGGTCTTTTCTTCTTTGGTTTAATTCTGGCTACTTATCTTAAAACACTACGTGTCAGTGGGAAACTGGATGAATACATTGTTAAAGATGGACGGAGTACGTACTGGAAGGATGTGGTTAGGCAACGTCTATTTTGTTGTTTCTTCAAAATGAATCTCCATTGTCACTTTTGCAGGACTAATTCCCATTTTGTGTTGTGATGATTACTAGAGAAAGGTGTTGTGAGTGAAGTTGAGGGAGCTTCGGTCTAGATGGATTTAATCTGTTGTGCATTGGGACGGAATGGGATATCAGTTAAATATTAATGAAGAATGAGCTGTTGAGGGCTTCTGCTCCATTGTGTAAGTGGATATATTATCTTGTGCAATGGTCTCATGAACGTGGGAGCAATGATGTGCCCTTCAGCTGTAGCTACGTTGGATTCTTGGTTTCTTTCAACTTGCTTAGGCCAATGTTGACGTCCCTACCTTTATGGATAATGGAACCTTGAAAGAGGAAAGAGTTTGTTACATGCAACATATATCATCGTGCATTTACTTGTTTGATTTGCTCTTTTTTAGAGTTTAATTCATGTTTCACTTAGAGTAAGTAGGAGCATTTCCTGTAGTGTAGGAGCATTAGTTGCCAGTGGCATTAGAAGCTTATCAAGTTGTATGTAGTCATGTAGGGATACTCTTGAAAGTAAATATAGGAGGGTGTTTATTTCTGTATTAGATATGCAGATAGTGGTCTGAGTTGGTGTTAGTTCTTAACTTGTATTTGCACTTTGATATGGAATTGGAATGCAAGACTTTGGCATACATTGAAGAACACGTACTGTGTTTTATGGAGAGCAGATTCCTCTCGAAGTGAATTAACTCTATCTTATTCTAGTTTTCCTTTGTCCGTTGATTTGAGATATGTACCCTAGTTATCAGAGTCCCTTTAGGTTGTGCTTGTTTATGATCTTTGTAATTTAAAAACAAGGAGGATCTAGGCCTCCTAGACAGCATTGTCAGACCTTAATTGTAATGTGGTACCATATGCAGAAGAAATGTTTTGTTAAAAGCAATCAATCTGGTGATCTGGTATCGTTCACGTTATCATGTATACCCGCCATCTGCAGTTGTGGTACTTGCGTTGCACACAGCTTTTGCTACGCTGGAAAAAGAAAAACTTGGACTGAGAGCTCTTTGCTTTTCGACAGACCTGTTCTTTTTTTTATTATTGCTCTTTCATTGTTGTTCTTTTGAAGTTACCCAAGGTTATGTTGTATACCACTAGTGTTCAGGGGTTTCAGTCCTGGGAGCTTCTTAGCAATTCTTTCAACGTTGCAATTTCAGGATTGTTTACCAACTTAAAGAGTTTAACTGTTAGCGGGCCCACCTTCAGCTAGAAAATAAAACTGCCAGAAAGTTTCAGGGTTTAGTTGTCCCTAGTGTTCGCCTGATTTGCTGAGATGATGCAATGCAACCAGCCTTGGAGTTGTAGATCGGCATCATTTGGTGATGAAGATGCAAGCATAAGGAGCCGTAGTATATGCAATGTATTTGCTTGTTAAAGTTGTCCCAGGGGTACCGTGCTTGCTCTACCTAATGCCTTGCAAAGGTCGTACATAAACTTCCTTGCCATTAGGTGGGGGAATTGTTCGATGCCATTTCCTGATGAAGTTGCAAGAATTTGCAGCCACTATTATTGTATCATTTTGTTTGTATTGCTGGAATGTAGTTTATCTCCATATTGTTCTCAGTAACTCGAGTCCCCTCTTGGGGTTATGCTTCTGTTTACATTCAAGTTCATGCAATTTCTGTACCAAATTACTGTGAGCTGATCACTAAATTGGTGAACAGGTTCATGTTATGTAATATCTACACACAATATATGCTGTCTTGTTCCTTGCATGGATCTCTGGTGTGCAGTTATTTGAGAGTCCAAGAAATATTGCTCCTTGAGTCCCTTACCACACAAGAAAAATAGCTATAATATCATGCACTTCAGCTTCCTGTTGATAAACTCTTATCATTTTGTCTTCCTTCCCTTGTAAAACCTACTGCTAAACCGTTTTCTCCTCTTTTTTGTGGCGCCTACAATCCTCTTATCTGACTGAAGGCACCAATTGTTTCCGGTCTTTTTCTTTTCCAACTCGGTTGTCTGATGAGCCTTCACAATTTTCTGACAATTTTCTTGACAGATAACATTCATCTATAAGAGATACGTTACCAAGTTTACAAGAATAAGAGGTCACATTACACAATTCCATATGCCTTTTTCGATGAAAATTACCAGTAATCATTGCAAGTACACCCTCCATCTCTGAAATGATGAAAGCGGACCTGATCTCTTGCAATAATCTCTCTCTTGTATATGGTAGAAATCAGCTTTATGAAGGAATGGCAATCTCTACATACTCGAAGATTCTTCACAACCCTAATCGGTGAATCCTCAGGGAGTCGGAGCAGACCATAAGCTACCGCAAGCCTCTCACTATGAAAACCTAATGCTTGCTCTTTTTCCTCTTCATCAATGTCATGCAACACATCAGTTGTAGCAGCTAAATACCCTTCTTTTTTCACTTTTCTAGTCATCTCATCAAGCATTTGATAGATTTCATCCGTCTCAGGATGGGTTTCATCCCCCATCACAAACTGGTGGACAACAAAATTCACCTCTATGGAACTCCAACCATGTCCTTTTTTCACTTTTTTATCTTTCATTAGGCTCCTAACCTTGCTCACACTTGACCATTTCCCAAGCGAAGCATACACATTGGACACAAGCACATAATTGTCACCACCATCAGGTTCCAGCTCAAGTATCTTTCTACTTGCATGCTCCCCTAGTTCTGTAAATCCACGAATCTTGCATGTGCCAAGTAAGGTTCGCCAAAGAACTGCATTAGACTTGATGCGCATATTTCTGATGAACTCGTGTGCGCGATCCACAAGCCCTGCACGACAAAATAGATCAACCATGCAACCACAATGCTGAATCTCCGGAACAATCCCATACTCCAACTGCATGCTATCGAAATGTCGGCAACCCTCATCGATCAAACCCGAGTGGCTGCACGCAAACAAGACACTAGTAAAAGTCACACAATTAGGCTTCACATTAGCTCTTTTCATGCCCTCAAACAGTTGCAAAGCTTTCTCACTATGCCCGTGTATGGCATACCCTCCAATCATAGCAGACCAAGCCATGACGTCTCTCTCACGCATCCCTTGAAAGACCCTAAGCGCATCATCTAAGCTACCGCACTTTGAATACATGTCCACAAGGGAAGTACCCAAAACAACATCAACTTTGATACCCTCTTTGTCTACATAGGAATGCACCCATTTGCCTAAATCTAAAGCACCCAAATGAGCACATATCCCAGCAATACTAGCCAAAGTGAACCCATCCATGTTCACCCCCTCTAAGAGCATTCGCCTAAAAATATCCAACGCATTCACTTCAAGCCCATTTCGCGCGTACCCCGAAATCATCGTGCTCCACGACATAGCGTCTCTTTGACGAATTTCTTCAAACAAGTTGCGTGCACATCCAGCACAACCACAGTTCACGTAAAATTTCATCAGGCTGTTTAAAATCGCTGTCTGACAATCGAAACCCAATTTCATAATCTGGGAATGAACCATTTTGCCCACACCCATTTCGGCAAATTTACAGCACGCTTTGAGAACAAAACCAAGGGTGAAGGTGTTCGGTGAAATGCCGCTGAGAAGCATGTCTTTGTAGAGTGCCATGGCCTTGATGGGTGAATTGCTTGAGGAGTAGCCTCTGATGATTGTGTTCCAAGTGAAGAGGTTCTGGTGCTGGGTCGATGAGAAGATGGAGTGAGCATAGGCCACGTGGTAGCTGGGGAGCGTGACGGCGGCGGACTCTATCAAGCTGCCGGCGAGGAAGATGTCTTGTGACGGACCGACTCGGATTGCGTGGGCATGGATGGTTTTTAGGTCTCGAACTTTGGTGCATTTCTTGATTGCTATTACTAGTGAGGTTTTGTCTAACATGGACTTGAGCTTATACCTAGTTATTGGTGTACCTTCATGTCGTGGACGGTGGTTCCATGGTTATCAGAGCACGGTCGAGTAGACAAATCACGTCTTTTCTCTAGACAGGAGACAAAAGTTGTTTTTACCAAGCTTTTGTAGGAGAACATGTCTATTTCTGCGTCCGAAGTTCATTTCTTATTTGTTGCAAAAAGTTGTACACCATAATAAACTTGTCTCTCATATTTTTTTTACGGCAAAATAGAATGCTGACAAGTATAACATACGTTGAAAATAAGCGCTCTTTTAGTAATGCATAGTCTCATACACCAACATCACTTTTTTCCCCCCCCCCACAAACAGATGCATTACACGTGGGCTATGAAAGGAACTTTTCAGAGAGAAAAAGCGAGAAGTCGTCATATTATAAGGGATTTCTAATTTTTGATTAGATACATTTCGGCAGTTTTGAAGTTTTTATTTATTACACTCATCTATGCCTAACTATTAAGTTGCACTAAGTTATACCCTTTTTTTTTAGTTCATAGAATTAACAAAGACAGTAATAACCATCCTAAAATAAAATTACCCAACTCACCACAACGAAAATCGGCTCAAACTAGTCACCGCTACCACAACGGCTAGATCACACACAGCTTTCTCCCTTTGTGGCTCAACAGAGCTAAACCACAACAACCACTACCTTGCCACCAGCATAAAATACGAACCTACCATTTCCGTTCTACATCACCACCATTTCCTCATCACGACTACCAAAAATAAACTCCCCATCGCCAATCTACACCACCACCATCTACTAAACAAACCTAATAGCGACGATCTACATCATAACCAGGGGCGGTGCTAAAGCATGACCAGGGTGGGGGGGCAGCCACACCCCCCAAATTTTGGAATTTTTTTTGTTTGTTAAATATTGAAAAGTACATTTAAAATAGTTACGAAAATGTTACTATATTGTAAAATTAATGTATCGGTGTTCGTTTTTGTTGTGTTTTTAACTTTATATTTCACCGCCCGCCATAATCTTTTTCTTAGTCTTTTTCTTGCTCCATTATTATTTTTCAAAATTTAAATTCTAAATCTTCAAATTACAAAGAAATACGAATAGATCAAGGTTAAATTTTTTTTAGTTTAAATCCTTATAGTATGTTAACTTATACATACACTATTTGTTAGCCCTATGGTCGGATAATTTAGCTTACATCTTGTTTTGATGATAACTACATATTGATTATGTTAATGTGTACTTTGAGTCGATTCTTAGTAGGTATATATGCATACACACTCATGAAGACACATTTGAGAAGTTGGATAGATGGATTAAAGGTAAAGAAGCTTAAAGTTGTAGTGGACATGTTGTGAAAGTTTCATCAAGTCCAATGACAAAAAGCAACAAAGAATGCATAGGCTAAGTTACCTTCGATTATGATTGAACTTTAATATTATGTAACTAGTCTTGATTTGATGTTTGGATTGATGACTATGGCCTAAAATGACCTTAGGACACTTTGTGCATTGCATGTGAGTTCATAACCTATCACACAAGTGTGTTTCTTGAAAATGAGTGAATTTTGGAGCTCACTTAGATTTTCTCAAGAATTTCTTTGAATCTAATCTTTTCATATCTTGATAAAACTTTTCATTAGCTTTCTAACACAAAAAACAGCACCTCAATCCGTTTTTTCTAGAGAAAGTTATGTCCAAAAAAAGAAAGGGAGTTAGCGAGACAATCAAGAAATGGGCAATTAGGGAATGCAATCGACTTCATTCCCAATGCAGTCGACTTTATTCACCGTTGGGTGAGGAATAATGGCTAGTTTTGCCCAAAACCATGTCAAATCTTCCCATAATGGCTATATTTGATATCTTCTCTATATAAATGATTTGGAACTTCATCATACACCATGGAAATCACATTCTAAGCCTCCATTCATTAGAGAAATATCAACGCTTAAAGATTAAACTTTTCTCTCTTCATCTTCATGATTTTACATCATTAGAGAGAGCATCTTTGTGAGCAATTTTTTGATTGAGAGTGAGCATTCTTCAAGTCATCAATTCCCTTATCTCTCTATTGTACTAGAGCTTCATTTGTACTCATTTCCTTTCAAGAGGGTTTCTTTATACACAATTGATCTTTATAAAAGAATTGTGATCAAGGCTTGGGTTTGTCAAGTCTTGGTGAGCTTTGTGGATTCAAGGCTTGTGCATGGTGTGGGGATATCACCAAGTGTTTTAAGGATTTTCATCTTCACTCGAAAGAAGATTGTTGCTAGTGGATTCTAGTGCTCTTGTAAGGGACTTCCTTGAAGAGGTGGATGTAGGCTTGATGGTAGTTCAAGCCAACTCATTTAAATCTCCTTATCAAGTATCTTTAACTCAATCTCTTTACTTATTGCTCTATAAGTGCTTTTAGATTGTTTAGTTAGTATCTTCATTAAAGTATTACTTGGTTTGATTGAAATTCGTGGTTGTACTTAGTTTAAATTCCTCACTAATTTTCAAAAATCCTATTCATCCCCCTCCCCTAGGGTTGTTTTATTGGTTTTAAGTGGTATCAGAGCCTCAGCTCTTGATATTTTGGTTAACACCAAAGATCATGGGAAAGAGTTCTATTCCTAGACCTCCACTTTTTGATGGGTCTTATATAGTATATGAAAATTTAAGATGAGAGTATTTTTAGAATCTTTAGATTATGAAATGCGGGAAATTGTTGAAGATGGCCCTTATACCAAGTGGATTAGGAATAAGCTTGTGCCAAGGGAGAAATCCGAATTTAATAACTATGATAGATATATGCTTTACATGAATTCTAGAGCTAAGAATTGTCTTGTTTGTGCTCTAAACACAAATGAACTCAATCGAGTTATTATGTGTGATTCTGCTAAGAGTATGTGGGATACACTTCAAGTCACTCATGAAGGGACTTCTCTTCTAAGAGATTCAAAGATGAATATATGGCATAGATAATATAAAATGTTTCAAATGTTTTTCGATGAATCTATTATGAAAATAAATTTTTGTTTCACTAAAATTGTTAATAATTTGAAATAATTAGGAAAATATTTCTTTAACGGTGATTTTGTGAGAAAGGTAATTCGGTCATTACCTAAAGAATGGGATACAAAAATCAACGCACTTTAAGAATCAAAGGATCTCAATACCTTCCCGCCAAATGAATTAACATGCTCCTTGATGACTTATGAAATGCAATTCGAATCATCTGGACAAAGTTCAAAGAAGAAGAAGTGCATTGCTCTTAAAGCTTCATCAATGATGAATCAATCTTCAACTAAAGATGAAGAAGACTTAAATAACAAGGAGATGGACATACTTGCAAAGGAATTCAATGAGTTTCTCAAACTTAAGAAAGTTGAAAACTCACAGAAGAGCAAGAATGATTCAAGTGTAGAGATTATCTCATGGGAGAATAAGAAAAAGAAAGGGTCAAGAAAGAAGCACTCCATAAAGACATCAATCGAAGTCGTCATTTGTAGTGATAATGACTCAAGTGGAGATGAAGGTGGTCATTTTGATGATAGAGATGCAAATTTATGCTTCATGATGATGAGGTATATTCTTCATATAGTAATAGTGATAATGATAGCAATTGCTCCAATGATGATATTTGTGATGTTTATGCTCTTTTATATGAAGAATCTATGAAATTAGTCAAGAAAAATTGTGCTTTAAAAAAACAAGTGCATGCGATTTCAAAAGAGCTAGATGACTTAAAAAATAAAAATAATGAGTTGCATGCCAAGAATGAATGCATATCTAGCCATTTATATGTAGAGCATGTGAATAATAACTTGGTTGAAGTAATTGTGATCATTCCTAGTACAAAACAAATCTCTTGTAATACTTCGATTTTAGAAAAATAAAAAGAAATTTTAAATCTTGAGATATGTGATTTGAATGCCTTGAAAAATTTGTCGATGGTAAAAATAATTTGGATGTTATACTTGGACACCAAAGAGTTGGCCTAAACAAAGGCAGTGTTGGATTAGATCATCTCACCTTGTCACCTAAAGTTTTTAAACAATAAACTAGGTTAAATGTTCCTCCAAGACAACTAAAGAACTATTGCCCACTTTTTACACATTGTAGTTGGTGTAACAAGAAAGGGCATACGACTAGTTATTGTCCTTGTAGAATTGTTTATGTTGGAGGTGTAAAGAAAATGTGGGTTGTTAAAGAGTTTCGTAATATTGCCAAGACTAAGGGGCTGTTTGATAAAACTGAAATTTAAGTGCTGAAAAAATTAAGTACTGAATTCGTAAAACTGAAAACTTTAAGTAACTCTGAAAAATAAGTTAACCTGTTTGGTAAACCAAAAGCAGATGTCTGAAAATTATTTATTTACAAATTTATCTATTTTATCAAAATTATGCACTCGTTACTTTATAACTTTTTTTAAGGGGTTAAAATTGTGTTGGTGGTGGTGGTAGTGGTGGCAATGACGATAGAGTAACAGTGGTAGTAGTGGCGGTGGAGGCGGCGGCAAAAAGGTGTTAGTGGTAGCGGTAATGATGCATGAAGATGTAATATTAGTAATTGTAATGATAGCGATAGGCGGCGACATGGCGGTCATGGCAGTGGTTGTAGTGTGGTGGATCGTTAAATGATTTTGGCAAAAATAGACGTGATGACAACATCGACGGTATGGTGGAGGAGGTGATGTCCTTGTAGTGGTGTCGGTGGCGGTGGTGACAGTGGCTAGGTCGTGGTAGCTGTGGTGGTGGTAGAAATGGAAATAATGGTTGCGGTGGTGGTTGTATTGTGGTGGAGGCGGTGTTGCCAACAAATTAATTGAGGCGGTATTGTGGTGGTAATTATTTTTTATGTAAAAATATGTTAAATAACTTTTAACCATCTCACTTAGAATTATGTGATTAGCATTAAATAAGTCCACCTTGACTTAAAATTCTAGTCTGTTTTTGGTAAGAATTAATTTTTTAAGTGATATAAGATTTGGCGTTATCAAATGCACTTAATTAAAAATCATTGAAAACCTTAAGTTTTAAGTCCTTAATTGCGTTATCAAACACGCCCTAACACTATGGACCCAAGAAAATGTGGGTATTAAAGTTAGACCTAAATTGTGATTGTAGGTTGTTCAAAGCAAAGGCAAATAACAATAGGGAGAAGGCTCCAAGAAAAATTGAAAAAGGAGGGGCAACAAGTTAAATCTTAAAGAGAAGTAAGCATTCCAAGATTACTTCAAATGGGGATAGTCTCAAAGCTTGTCAAAGAAAATGGATTCCAAGAATGATCACTTATCAGATCAAATCCTTGGTAGTTTACTAAGACGGTAAAACCTAATGCTCTATTAAACATTGTGGTATGTGCTAAGTTTATACATCGTGAAGCATGCTTAAATTGTCATACTTATTCCTTATTATATAAATAGCTTGCTTGTTGAGAATTGATGTGAACCCTGCTATCAATCCTTGATTGTTTACTTATAAGCTTGGATACTTGTAGAATTTAGATGATGATGAATGGTCCTTTTGCACTTATATTCAAAATATTGATTGTTGATGACCATTATTTGCTTTATGAAAATTTTCATGTTGAAATTATGCCGTCTTAATGCTTCACATTTCCATTCCTACATACACGCACCTTTTGGTAATGCCAAAAGGAGAACATGACTTGGTTCAACATTTAGTTGTGTTTGTTAGATATTTGTTGGCATTGATTGAGGGAGAGCATACATTAGGATGAAATATGCATACGGTAACTTGATAGGGAAGCTTACATGCGTGAATCATATACTATCTTATTACTCTTGAAAAATACATGAAGTGTATGAGATTATTGAGCTACATTCCATATCTTCCATGGGATCATAAAGGAACTCTTGATTTCATCCTATGAATTCATGAGTTATATGCACTTCATGTCATTATTTTGCTTATAACTATCTCTTCACATATGCATAACCTTGTCTTTTTGTTGATGACAAAGGGGGAGAAGTAATCTTGATTCTATATGTTATGTGAATGTGTGCTTCGAGAGAACATTAGAGGAGGAGCATATCTTGTTTTAGCAAAGGGAAGCTAGCTATGAGCTTAATTACTATATGAGATGATTTGACATAGCTTAAGTATATTAGAAATGATTGAATGTTCTAAGTGAAATTATTGTGCTTAAATGACTATTGTTTGATATATCATACCTTATTGTGCTAAAAGTTGCCTTTTGCGACTGATTTGGCCGACGGAATGCAGTCTGTCGCTAAAAGCACTTCAAACTAATTAACAACAGAATTTTCCGTCGCTAAAAATTTTAGCGACGGATTTTTATGGACGGACTTTTGGCGACAGTTTATCCGTTGCTAAAAATGTTTTTCCCTTTTTTTCAAAATTTTTTTGCCCTAAATATTTTTAAAATGTTTTCAACGACAGACTTTTACCGACGGAAAAAAAATCCGTCGGTAAAAGTGTTCTTTTACTCTTAAATCAGACAAACCCTAACTATTCTCCTTTCTTTTCTCACGCTGCTCCTTTTCTTGCTCTCTCTTTCTTTCTCACAACCCACCAGCGGCGACCACTGACTCCGTAGCCTCTCATCTTCCCCAGTCGCCTCCACAGCACCCACCCTTACTACTATCGCCACCCAATCGACACACTCACCGCCGCTACCGCCGCCCAACCACTTAAGGAGATCTGCAAATTATTGCAAGGTAATAATCTATTCATATCAATTCACACTCCTGAAACTTTCAATCTCTTAATAGTCAATATTCGACTTATTCATCTCATGTCTCTTTGCTTCTACCTCTGTCTCTGTCAAAGGAGCAATGGCTTTCTGGGTTACCTTTTTCTCCCTCTCCTTGTTTCTTGCTTAATGTATTTCCTCCCGCCACCCCCACACACACTCTCACTTAATATTTATTTCTAGTTTTAATGTTGTATGTTATCTCTTAATTAGGAACTGCACTCAAATCTGGAAAGCCATATACTCATTCATTTGATCTGAAGATGAAAGGCTACACATTTCACAGGTATTTTTTATACAGTGTTATGAATAAGCAAGTAAGATTAGAACTTTCATTGATTAGTTATGGGTTTAGTTTTCATGTCCAGTTTTCGACAATTGAAATTAGTTATTAAGCAAGTAAGGCTACACTTATTTGTATGGTTTTATGAATAGGAGTACGAATTTTAGTTACTTAATTAGGGTTGTAGTTTATACGTTGGCACGAAATCACAATTTTTTGTCTTATATTTTGCTGCAATTGAAATTTTTTTAGGCATTTTTTTTTTTGCATTGTGTTTTAGGATGGGTGATTCGCGGTGGCTTTGCATTTTTTTTGTTTCAAGTATGCAGATGAAGCACAAAAAGCAGTGGATAGGCTGGATGGTATTTATCGATTTCTTCTTTTTTAACTTGTGCCAATATTTTTGTACTTTTGGTGTAAGTAGAAAATGCAGGGAGAGCTGCCCTTTGGACAGCATGTGTTCTTATGGCATTTTAGTTTTAATGACGAAAGTATGTGTGTGTAGATCGGTATTTTGGGGAATGCATGTAGAAGGTACATGGTTCTCTACTGAAGACTAAGCCAAATTGCTTTTAGTAAATTAAGCTAGGGAGAGCGTTGTTTCACCTTCATTTCCCTCTCTTAGGTCTTGTAAATTGTTCTGAGATAAGAGAATGGAGAAATGTGGTAAAATTAATAGCTTTATTATTCACTTAATAGCTGGAATTGAATGGTATTCTGCAAAACCTAATCGATCCTCTTTAAAACCTAAAAGATCATAAGCAATATGTTTAGAGAATAAGTAAGAGAAGCCTTTACTCATTTGGTCATTTCTCTTTCATTATATACTTAACGCATTTTAATTATATATAGTGTGTAATGTACATGTTCTTTCAAGCACAACTGGATTTGAGTGCCTATCTTGGGACTATTGTGCAGCCGTGCATACTCTGGAGCAATGTTCTGGTTTATATTTTTTTCATTTCGATGAAACTTGTAATTTTATTTTGGAATATGTATGATGTGATTAATTATATTTAGTAAAAGTTAGTATTGAGTGTTAATTGATGGTGTATGACTTAAATCTTATTTGTATGACTTGAAATTTGATAAAGAATGAATGTCAGTTTAAAGTATAAAATTTTTGATATATTGGTTGATTAGGGTTGATTGTCGATGGATTAGTTGATTTAATTGTTTGTATGAATTCAAATAAAGGAAACAAGTTTGGATTTTAAAAACAACTGAAAAAGAGCTTTTTTAAATTTTTGTTGATGGACTTTTAGCGACAAAATTACGTTGCCAAAAGTGTTTTAAACAAATCATAGATGGTTTTTAGCAACGAAAATATGTCGCAAAAGGTTTCAAATTTTAGCGAAGGACTTTTAGCGACAGACTATCCGTCACCAAAAGTCTGTCGATAATACTTTTAGAGATAGAATATTCGGTCGCTAAAAGTATTTCCAAAAATTTATTTCGAAAAACATGAAAAGGCTAAAATACCTAAATTACATTTAGTGACGGATTTTTCAGTCGCTAAAAGTAATAAAATCTGTCGCTAAAAGTTGGACTTTTTTCGACGGATGACAAAATTCCGTCGCTAAACTTTTAGCCACGGAGTTTTTTATAACGGACTTTTAGCGACGGACTGTCCGTCACTAAAAGTCTTTTTCGAAGGAAAGGGGACTTTTAGCGACGGAATTTTCCGTCACTAAAAGTCCTTTTTGTTGTAGTGAGTGTTCTGTACAAAATACAAATGCACTCCAAGATTAATTTCATCAACACTGATCTTCCCAACAACAACAACAACAGGCAACTTTTGTTGCTCGCTCGACGCGTAGTTAACTAGAAAAACATGCAAAAATTATCTGATCCTAACATCTTCTTTTAAAACTTTCACAAAACCTTGTAACAGTAAGTTTTGATTACTTCTTCATCGTATTAATGTGTTGAGAATGCTATTCTCAACAAAATAAAAAGGAAAAACTTAACTCAACACATATCGTCACTTCTTCATCGTATTATTGCTTGTCGCAAATAATCATGTCCAAATTCGCATCCCAACCATATCCGCTTCTGTCCCAAAGGAGTGATATTGTGCTCCATGTCTTCTTCACAGTCTTAAGATGATTTTAACATGGAGTGATGAACATTCACATCCAAATTTCTCATTGATTGCTTGTGCAACTTGAACAGATGGCGTGGGCTAGAATGAACTTGAAGGTTTGTTTCGTTTAGTGGCCTCATCAGCAAGAATTTCAAGGAACAAGCGGTCCATAGGAATTGACCGCCTAAAGTTTGTGCTCTTGTCACTCGTCTCTCCGTCTTTTCTTGTTCTCTTACCCATTTCTCGTTCTCTCCTTCTCTTTATTGAGATCTAAAGAAAACTCACCATTTAAATCATCAAGAACACAAAAAACCCAGAACAAAAAATAAAATTTCAGCCATAATCTATCCTAGCGTAGAGTAGTCATCAATTAACTTTGCAACTAATAATCTTACATGTCATATATATCTCTATCTCCTTCACATATGCTCATACATAAATAGTGACAGTACATTTCAATATTGGGCTTTTCATAATTCCAACACCATTTCATGTTTAACCTAGGCACAAATATTAGAAACCCTTTATTTCAGTGGAGCTTCTAATGGAAAGAAGCTAAAACCTACTGCAAAGCACTGTGTATATACATGTTGTCGATGGATTTCACCCCCGAAATGGAAGTAGTCATAGCAAGTCAGATTCTATGCAAATACATAACAAATCTACCTTATTAGTGACGATTTAAGGTCTGTAGCAACAAATTGTAGTCCTCTTTTGCTGATGTCGTAAACCCTTATTCAATCATCAGGTGTCAAAGGGCCGGGCTTGGGCCGGCCCAGCCCTGGCCCAGAGGGCCAGAAAATGGGCTGGGCCAAACAGGGCTTCGAGCTTGAGAAATTGGGCCTGGTCGGGCTGGGCCTGAGCCCAAAGTTGGGAAATCCAAGCCCTAGGCCCTAATTTTAAGGCCTGGCCTGGGCCCTTTTTTTATATTCTTATTTTGTGTTTCAAAAATATTAACACATGAAATAATTTTTTGATAGACCTTCCTCTTTTTATGCAAGCCTGGGACCAGTTGCTTGAAATTTTGGAAAAACAAGAATAATTAGCAATTGATTAGTTAAGCATTTTCATCTAATCCGTCTGCTCCTACTTTCGCTTATCAAACATTTTGCATTTTCTCTTGACAATTCCACTTAATTTCGTACCACTACTTTTTGTTATCTAAACTCAACAATGGATACTTACAAGGCTACAAAACTTTTTCCAATGATATTTTTAAAATTTTCACTCAAACATGCATCTAGCTTTACATTTTATGTAATATTACGTATCTCATTAGAAGCATGCATCATTAGACCACTTTTACGATGAACTTTTTTGTACTTTCTGGAGTTATGTTCCCCATTTCTATTGCCTAAATTGTGTTGTTTCTAGTTTCTAGACAAACAAAGATATATTTTCTCTTCATAATTCCATGAAACTAGTACAGAAGAGGATTGCAAGTAAAATTTGATAAAGAAGTAGAAATCATCATCATGACCTAAAAAGAATTGTGCATGTCCAAAAAGTTAAATAAAAAGAAAAAAAATATGAGGTAGAGAGAGAGAGAAAGTGAGGCATGAGAAATAAGGGGAAAGAAAAATTACTCAAAATGGTTTAGGGCCAGATTTAAGGCCAAAGGGACGGGCCAGAATAGGCCCAAAAACAGGGCTGGGGCCTGGCCTGACCCGGGCCTTTTTAGGGCCAGACCGGGCTTTTTTGGAAATTTTCATGGCCTGGCCCTGGACCTAGCCCTTGGCCCGATGGACTAGGGCCGCACTGTTCACCATTTAGGGCCGGGCCAGCCAAGGCCGTTTTATGGCCGGGTCAGGCTGGCCCGCGGGGCTGCCTGGCTCTTTTGACATCTCTACATCAGATGCAGCACCCACACTGATAGGCAAATTGTACCGATGGTCAATAATATGCAAATCTAACAAGTAATGCATTTGCAAATCTAACCCCTTATTGGTGATTGAAAAAGAAGAAATTGAAGAAGAAGAAGAAGAATAAGAAAGCGAAAGAGAGAGAGGAGAAGGAGATCTTACACAAGGGAAGAAAGATAGATTGGACAAATATGGAAGATTATGGAGGCAGTGTAGCGGAGGGCACGGTGGAGAAACTTGGAAGCTAAGTAGCGGAGGGCAATGGTATAACACCCCGATATTCTTAAGCAGCGAATACATTTTTAGAGTCGATATTTTTGTCAATTAGAAATTTTAGCGACATAACTTTTAGTTAGCACCGTTATTTTAAGTAGCGACCTTTAGGGACAAATATTTCTTTTAGTTAGCGTTGATATTTTTGTAACCACTTTGAGTGACAATTAGTGAAGCGGGGATACATAACGGCCTGTTAAAATTTTCTAATACAGTAATTTGTAGTAAATAATTTATTTGGGACCTGTATGTAATAATAGAAAGTTGCGGTTTAAATTAGAATAACTAAAGAAGATTCGAGGGGGCCTTTTGGTTATGTACCAAACTAGGTTATTATATAAATCATATTATGGCAGAGAGCCATCAGAAACCAACTCCTCGGCCCATCTGAAATGTGATCTCGAGGGGGAGAAAGAGAGATTTAGAGAGAGAAAGGAGAAGGGAAGGGATCGAAGAGATATCTTTCAGGTGATCGAAATTCTTCCCGTAAGTTTCTAACCTTTTCTTTTTCCTGGCTTTCCTTTTTTTTCAATGACTTATAGGGGGGGCTGTTAATGGGTGTGTATTCAGTGTGCCTTCCGTGCGTTTAGTGTGAGATTTGCGGGTGAGTTTTGTGTTTTATAGTGGGATATCGTGGGGTCATCGGGATTTATGGCCGCGAGAGGATGCGGCGGTGCAAGGTGTTTGTGAGAAGCTGCAAGAATGAGACTATTGGACATGGGTATTTATGTTATATAATGTGTCTAAGTGTGTGTTGTGTAAACCTCTGTTTGTGTACAATTGGTGTGGGTGAACAATAGGTGTTTAGTGCGTGTTTATGGAAGGAGAAAAAGGAAAGAGTGAAGTTGTGTATGTTTGTGCATCTACGGATATGTATATATTGATGTGAGTGTGACTGGGTATTGGTGGTGCAATGGTATGAATGTGTTATAGTGTGAAAACCATAGAAGTTTGTGGGTTTGCCATGGCTGTGAGACCGATTCGAATTTCGTCGTCCGGGTTGAGGAGTGAGTGCGCTGTGGGTAGTTTACATTAGGTTTATAATATAATAGTGTAGAATGAGTTCTGATAAGTAATTTGTCAACCTAAATTAATTTCGAGGATTCGAGAGCATTTTAGCTTCAGCTCACTTGGATCGAGGTAAGAGATTTCTATCCGAAACCCAAATTTGTCCTCGTATATATTTTTTCAAAATTGCTATCGAATTTCTTTGAACTCTGTTATATTTGTTTCAGAATGCGTTATTTGCCTTTAATACCCTTTTCTTGAGCCTTAAGCGTTTATTGGAAATCATATTCAATGCTTTGTGTTTATTTCTCGTTGTGCATTGATTTAATCATTTATCGACTGTTGTCATTCTATTAATTGACGTGACATGTTGCATTGGTGTGTTTGGCGGGAGTTGATGTATATTGGAGGATTTGGTGTGAGCTAGTACCTTGACGGACTAGCCGATGTATTGGTGTGGGCTAGTGCCTTGACGGACTAACCGGTGTATTGGTGTGGACTAGTACCTTGTTGGACTAGCCGGTGTGTATCTGTGATTGATTGTTTGCATCGCATCTGAAAATCATATCGACATCTGATCGAATTGTTTCTTTGAACAAAACCATCATTATTTTACATTTATAAATTATTTCGTAATTTATTCGTTTGAGCGACTTACTGAACTCTCAAAAGCTCACTCGCCTTTGACTTCCTTTCTGCAGGTAGTAACCAGGGTTAAATTATTTGAAACTAGACTAGAGACAAGCGGACAAGTGAATCTAAGTTTAGCATCAATCATTAGAACCCCTGCTGGCTTAATATTATCAGTTAAAATTTTTGGACTTAGTTTTTATGTTCTATTTGTGACAGCTTATTAGGAGTACGATTTAATTGATGGATTAGTTGCTCTGTCAGACTTGTATTATCTAGTTGAGTTAAGGTATTATTATTTTAGTGAATTGATCGAGCGAGTGTTAATGTTCCGGAAAAATTCCGGGATGTTACAAATGGTGTGGTTCATTTCAGAAAGTGAGGAGCAGTGGTGTCGTTAAATTTTCAGAGAGTACGAACAAGGCAGACAAGAGAAAAGCGACGGGATTGGTTTTAGGAAAACAACTTCCTCTTTTTTCGTAAACCATTTTCCTAAAAGTTTGCCTTCTTTTCATGTGAAAGTAAAATGTTTTCCATAAACAGTTTTCTAATAAATATGCCAAATACGAAAAATGTTTTCAGGAAAAGATTTTTCGTGAAACAAACAGGGCCTAAGTTACTTTTGATTTATGATTGAACTTTAATATTAAGTAATTAGTCTTGGTTTGATGCTTGCATTGATGACTATGGCCTAAAATAACCTTAGGACACCTTGTGCATTACATGTGAATTCATAACCATTCACTTTCTTGAAAATAAGTGAATTTTGTAGCTCACTCAGATTTTTCTCAAGAATGTTTTTAGAGCTAATTTTTTCATATCTTGATAAAAATTTTCATTAGTTTTCCAATGCAAAAAATGGCACCTCAATCCGTTTTTTTCTAGAAAAAGTTATGCTCAAAATAAGAAAGGGGGTTTCGCGAGACAGTCAAGAAATGGGCAGTAAAGGAATGCAGTTGACTCCGTTCCCAATGCAGTCGACTTTATTGACCGTTGGGGGAGAAATAACGATTAGTTTTGCCAAAATCATGCCAAATCTTTTCATAACGGCTAATATTTGATATCTTATCTATATAAATGATTTGAGGCTTCATCATACACCATGAAAACCGCATTCTAAGCCTCTGTTCATTAGAGAAACATCAATGCTTATAGATTAAATTTTTCTCACTTCATCTTCATGATTTCATATCATTAAAGAGAGCATCTTTGTGAGTAATTTTTTTACTAAGAGTGAGCATTCTTCAAGTCATCAATTCTCTTATCTCTCTATTGTACTAGAACTTCATTTGTACTCATTTCCTTTCAAGAGGGTTTCTTTGTACACAATTGATCTTTGTAAAAGGATTGTGACCAAGGCTTGAGTTTGTCAAGTCTTGGGTGAGCTTTGTGGATTCAAAGCTTGTGCTTGGCGTGGGAATATCACCAAGTGTTGTAAGGGTTTTTATCTTCATCTGGAAGAAGATTGTTGCTAGTGGATTCTAGTGTTCTTGCAAGAGACTTCCTTAAAGAGGTGGATGTAGGCTTGAGGGTAGTTCAAGCCGAACCATTTAAATCTCCTTGTCAAGTATCTCTAATTCAATCTCTTTACTTATTGCTCTATAATTACTTTTAGATTGTTTAGTTAGTATCTTCACTAAAATATTACTTGGCTTGATTGAGATTCATGATTGTGCTTAGTTTAAATTTCTCATTAATTTTCAAAAATCCTATTCAGCCGCCCCCCCCCCCTCCCCACTCCCCACCCTCTAGGGTTGTTTTATTGGTTTCACTATTGTCTTCTTATAATTAATTATTACATTGATAGTACGTATTTACATGTAAGAGTTAAGTTTATTTAATGCAAGATTAGTATTTGTTGACTATCCTCACTAAATTAAATAAATCACTATGAATGGTAAAGTTATAAGATTAAATACATTGTATTTTTTTGAACTTGAACCTTCCAAACTTTTTTATGCTAGACATCAACTTTTTTTATTACATGTTGGCCCCCCTCGATTAAACTTCCTGGATCCACCACTGACCACAACCACCACTTGTCCGCCACCACCATCTAAAACAAATTTACTACCCCGCCACCACCACCACTAAAAACGAACCCACCACCGCTGATCTACACCGAACTATTCATGGATGGCTTTCTATTGATGCCAATCTAAAGTTACCGAAAAAATAGCGTTCAGTTTTGGAGATTCGTGGAGGAAGATGGGGGCGATGAAAGGAAGAAGAGGATTGAGTTTTCTTTCATGGAAGCAATGAAAATAGAGGAGAGAGTCCGTGGAATTGAATGTGGGAAATGTCCCAAAAGAAGGATAATGATGGTCATTGGTACTTTTGGTTTCCTTGATTTTTGTACGTACAATGCATGTACTTCGCGCGTGTGTGGGTTGGAACACCAACGGTAGTAGGTAATGGGGATATTGGGGCTTACGACGGTGGTGCGAGAATGGGGTATGATGGTTGTATCTATGATGGGCAAAAGGTGGTTTGGTGTTTGGTGGTGGCGGTGGGGGAGTTCACTGTGGCGGAGATAACAAGTGGTTTGGTTTGCGTGCGTACAAGTGTATACAACGGGTAATGATTCTAAGGTGGCTATCATGGCGTGTTTCAATGGTGGCTAAGCGTCAAGGGGTGGCTAGGCGTAGACAGTGGGCATCAGGGTAGCTGGGCGTAGAGAGGTGCCTGATATTGAAGAAGAGGAAGATTTTGTAAGAAAGATTTGGGCAGATCACAAGAAGTTATATGTTCGCCTAACTTTTCTTGTTGGTTCCTAAAAGGAAGGGAATGAAGTGTAAAACTAATACAAACCAGATGGGGCAGATTAAAAAAAAAAAAAAAGTTAGGCATAACCTTCGTAATTTCAATCAAATATCGGAAGTGTGAGTGTAATTAACTCTTTAATTCTTAAAATTTAATTTTAAGGATTTCCTGTGTTGACATCTAGAGTGTAACATGAAAAGTCGTTATTGACAGCAGAACCTAGACGATTCCCGTTTTGCAGAATAAGTGGTATAATTGTTCAATATAAATTTTCTTTCTTTCTTGCTCACACACAAAATGAAACCATATTGTTCTAAAGTTGGTGGTCCAACTGAACAAGGAGTTCTAGCACGGGCAGGCAATGTAAATTTCTTCCTAAAGGCACAAATTGCATAAGGAAATGCACAATTCCCTCCCATTCTACTTTCTCGCATTTTTTCCCTTTTATCTCCGCTTCTCTCAAAACTCACGAACAAGAGCCAGCAAAATAAGGAGGAAATGTTCAAGTTCAGGGAGTTTATCAGCAAAAGTCAACTTGGTTGATAAAACTGACAGATACTTTGGGCCTGCTTCAAGCAACAACCTCAAGTAGTGCTTCAAACCCTCATCTGTGTTCTAAAGACAATATTGTAAGCTCTTTTAAGTACAAGATCTCATTCTTTCAGATCTTTTTTTGACAAAAAGAAAAAACCTGTTACTTCTGTACAGCGAATCATAATAGTTGTATAGCTGAAAACCTACCTGTCGTACTACAAAAAGTGAAATGTTGCCACTAAGGCTCTGATTTGTCTTCAACATTGATTTGCCAAGGGCTGGTCAATCCCATGAATCCACAGTAAAAGCCCTATTCCAAGGAATATATGGATTGGATCCAGAGAGCTCAAACATAACACAAACATTCGAGATTTACTTGTTGAAGGTAGGCATTCTGGTAAAACTTAACATGCAACAACAGAAGGTTGCATAAATGTCAAAAAAGGGTGCAAAAGTAGCCTTGCCCAAAGTGGACCGTTGCTAATGTGTACCGGAAAATAAAACAAGAAGCTAATGAGACATGCCAAAGATGGCGGTCAAAAGTTTAGAAAGTAAGAAGTAACAAATTCATTGCCACACTGGAAAAAGATTTGAATTACAAAAAAGGGTCTCTATATTCAGGAGAGAGAGATTGAACAACCACATATAACTAACATCTATCAACCACTGCATCTTTAACCACAAGGGATGGGAGAAATGGCAGAGGCCTTGAGAGATAACCTCCAGGTCGCTGGGTCCAGCCCTATACCAATGGGCCATATAACAGTTGCAGTTCTAACCATAGCAAAACAAAAAAACAAAAACAAAAAAAAATACTGCATCTTTTAACACTATGATGGAAGCCATGCAATATTTTGTTACATAGATGATGCTACGTCACACCATTAAGAATAAGATAGTCGCACTTGCCTTGCTGAATCAGTGCTGCTAATGTCTTAAACCTATTTCTTCACAAAGCTCTCTATTTGTACAAGTGCCTGCCAACATTATCAGCAACTTAGCCAAACAGATAGGAAAGGGCAAGGCGAAATTGACATTATCACAAGTGAGAACCAACTAGTACTGGAGCCAAAATACTCGGTAGCAAGTCAGGATTTGGTGAAAAATAGGAGTAACTAGCCATTTCATGTTGAGTGCACGACTGACAAATCAGACTTACAATTACTCATACGCAGAGAGAGAGAGAGAGAGAGAGAGAGAGAGAGAGAGAGACCTCAATGGCAATTGCAGTGGGCGTGATATCACATACATCTTCATCTCCCAATTTGGCTGCAATATCTGTACGGTGAATAAACTTACCCTCTTCAGCACTCTGACATTATAAAAATCATCTTACAGCAGAATGGTTGGTGTAGAGATCAAGATGAGGCAGCAAGTTCAGTGGTTTTAAAATGCAATCACCAAGTTCACTAAAAAATCTTGAAGACCACAAAATATCCTGCCACGATAGACAGCTCAAATGATGTGGCTCCATGGTCAGAAATAGGGCTGTATACGAACCGAGTTCGAGCCGAACAGGGGTGTGTTCGAACTCGGTTCGTATAATTTCAGGGGTGTTTGAGCTCTGCTCGTGTTCGTTTAGGAGCCAGATATGGGTGTTTGAACTCAGTTCGAGTTCGTCAACGCACAACTCAGGCTCGACTCGGCTCGTTCGTCTAAAGAGACAAACTGAATCAACAATCAAAAAATGGCCGGAGAAACGCCCGGAGAAGAAGATGAAGACGGATTTCTGGATCTTCTCACATATCGAAGACTTGGAGTCGTAAAATATCCCAGATCTGATCCAGATCTGATCGGGGGATGCCAGATCTGATCGAGGGATGCCAGATCTGATCGAGGAGCAGCTGCGTTTGTGGGCCTGTGGCCTAACTTGGCGAGGTCTAGCCGACGATGTGGGCGATGATTTGGCAGGCGGTGTGCTTGTGTGATGAGAGAGAGAGAGAGCAGAGGGTGTTTGATGACTGTTCGAGTGTCCGAGAGAAGGCCGCGGCGTAGGTGGTGGTCTGGCCGGTGGTGTGGGCGGTGGTCTAGCCGACGGTGTGGCTGTATGATGACTACGAATATTGGCCGGCGGTGTGCTTGTGTGATGAGAGAGAGAGAGAGAGAGCAGAGGGTGTTTGACGGTGTGGGTATTTGTTGAGTGTCTGTGTGTCTATGAAGAAAATGAACTTCGCGAGAGAGAGAGAGAGAGAGAGAGCATGGGTGATCCACATGCTTCCACGTCCCAACAAATGGTAGATATTTTTTGTAGGTTTATAATATATATTATATTTTTTTAATGAGTAAATGAACCGATGTTTGTTTATAAGGCTCGGCTCGTGTTCGGCTCGATAAGTAAACGAGCTCTCTTGTTCACGAACGTTAATAAACAAACATCATTATGTTCAAACTCGGCTCGTTTAATAAACGAGCCCTAAAATTGTGTTCGTGTTCGGTTCACCTATTACATGAACGAACATGAACGAGTTTCAGAAAGAACGAACAGTGAGCTGTTCGTGAACAGCTCGGTTCATTTACAGCCCTAGTCAAAAAACAAAGTGAGCCACATACTGTTGGTCTATAGGTCCTAAAACCTGAGATGTACAGTAATTTCATATGGGAATGATGGCAAAAGACTTGCCGGAAAACTTGAGAAAAAGACTGGACCTAAAATTTGCAAAGAGATTTAGCATCATACTTTCTAGGGAAACCGTAGTAATGGCCTTGGTGTATGCTTCACTCCTCTCCTCCCAAAGAGTAGATAACCTCCTGAAAGTCTGCAGGAAGTTCGAGTCAAGGGGCTTTCACAGTAACGATACGTGATGGCATCTGTTGATCACTTGAAAAATCTTGACACCCACCTTGGTATAAGCATCACCTGATTCATTATGCAAAAGGGGGCGAGAATCAGTGCCTACAGCCGTAATTCTCCTTGCCAACGCTTCCAAAGGTACATCTAACCAGACGCTGATCCCCTTATTCATGTATCTCCTGAGATACGAAGGGTCCCGGTTAGTCAAAGGCAATGTACACTAGAAGCCAACGATGCAGAAATTTGAAATCAATCATTTTTCAATTATGTCGAGTGCAATACCAATTGATGGGACGAACAACTGCACCACCACCGGTGGAAACAACTAGCCGGTGCATAGAAGAGAGCTTCCGCAGTACTTCAGTCTATAAAAGTTCAATTAGTAATTGATTCTCAAAAATTCAGAGGGAAGACGTTTACAAGAAAATCAGAGTATGACATGAATGTGTTTGACGCTAAAATTGCTGGCCTTGGCTAATAGTACAAAGATTATTTTCAGGTGCAAGCAAAATTTGCAGACAACATTGGACATTTGGAGGAAGTATACAGTTTACTATCATGCGGAATCACATGATCCAAAATTCACTAAACCGACATGAATGATCACTTATTACTCTTGCCGTATGTGGCATAAGGCTAATGCTATTGTAACTGATAATTTTTTACAGAGTCATGTTATTAGTTAATGTCTGGTTACCATAGATGACTAATCGCGCAAGATGACCAATCGCCGTCGCTTATACAATAATAACTGTTGCCGTTGACACCCAACAGTCATGTTATTAGTTAATGTCTAGAAGCCATACATGACTCAATTGTGTAACATGGCCAATCACTATCACTATGTGAAAATAAATGCTGACGTGACCCGATGCACATGGCTTCCCGTCATTGCGGGGGTCTGAGGAGGGATTCATCTTAACAAAAGCAAGTCATGTTATTAGTTAATGTCTAGTAGCCACACATGACTAAATTGCGTAACATGGCCAATCACTATCACTATGCAATAATAAATGCTGACGTGACCCGATGCACATGGCTTCCTGCCATTGCGGGGGTCTGAGGAGGGATTCATCTTAACAAAAGCGAAATCACTGTATAAAGAGGGTGGCTAGGGAAGCACAATGATATCGCAAGCGTTTAGGGCAAGGAAGAGTGCATCATGACCATTCAGTCTCCAAAACCAAGCATAGGTAACTGGTGACTTCAAATTCACAAATGGGACCTAGGTGCACAACTGCAAAATTACCAGACCTTGACTCCAGTGTACATGAGGATAGATGAGAAGATAAATTTAGCAGAATTCTGAATGACCTATGAGTCCCAAGATCAAGCTTCTTTAAGTTAGTTAAGAGCATTTACATTATCCCGTGGAGAGGGTTTAACTTGTGCAGTAGATGTGGACATGCATAGCACTTACAAAAGCAATCAAGTGTAGGAATGCTACAAGTGCACTGCACCCTTACTATATGAAATTTATTTTTCCAGTCCTGCTCTCACGAAGTATTCAAATTTAGGCAACCAATGTCAGCCCCCTTCTGTTCTTCTTTACATTCAATATGAACACAGGACACATAATATACTCCAGAATGAGGTCCATACATTCACTGATTGATACTTAATATACTGTTTTCAAGAAATCGTGCTGTGAGATTCACGATACATCGAAGAGACAATAACTGTTTGGTTATAGCAAAAAAAGAAAATTTAAAAGCTTAACCCAAAGCAGTCACAGTTGAACTAAATAAAACAGGAGTAAAGAGTCAGTCTCAGAATGAGGATTCCTCGCTTGCCTCTCGGTTTTAACAGTTCAATGTGAGTTTTATCACGGGATTCGACTGGGGAAGAGAACTTTCGATGTAAATACACTAACTTCAGACAAACCTCACTAAGTAGCTAAGACATACATGAAAGAAGTCTACGCTGGAGTACGCATATCCCAATAATTCTGTTGATTCATTTAACAATCATATAAAAGCGAGAGACACGTCCATTCTGAGAATTGTACGCTAAACAAAATCATACGATTGCTAGGAAGTAGAAACGTCTTGTATATCATGCAAACACTTAATTTTTCCAAGTGTTAAGAATACATACAAATTGACATGCACCTGAAAATACAAAACATACTTCATCTGCTAGAGAATCAAATTGAAGTATTTCCCAATCAAGTTGCTGAAAGTGCCTTTAGTGTATGCTTTTTTCCGTGTGCGCGCGCGTGGATGCATGCAAGCAAAAGAGAGTATATATTGATCTGAAGTAAGAACACTTCTATCAAGTACATCACTTTTTAGGCATCTTGGTAAATATAAAGATAAGAGAACCAAATGGAGGTAGCACAACTTCGAATGTGGAGAACAAGAATGCAACAGGTAATTCAGTTGCAATGCTTCCGAACTAACCTCATTATCTCTGAAGAAGCTCTCACCATATAGCTTGAAGATTTCAGCTACAGCAGTTCCCCCAACTCCCTGCTCTATCAATTTATCGCTGTAGCATCAAGAAGCGACAGTCAATTTTTGTTAGCAGGAAGCAAGTTTTGCACGTGTAGCATTACAAGTAATACAATTGCCTGCACTTTGAGCAATTTGCTAAAGTAAGCCAGATCGAGGACCTCCTGGATGGTGAAAAGTTGACCCACAATACTAGACTACTATTATTTCAAAAGAGGACCAGACAAACTTGCTGCCAACCTGTCAAAAAATGAATAACCAAGGACTTCTGACAATATTCTGCCAACAGTTGTTTTACCTGAGCCCATCATTCCTGCATTTTAAATAGAACTTACATCCCATTGTTAAAGTAAAAAATCTATATAAAGTAATGACGTAATAGATAGAAGATTAAGGAACTCACCAACAAGAAATATACAGCGTCCGTCTAAATACGGTTCGATCTCATCCGCCTTATTCTGCATTTCAAAATTCACGAAAGGTAAATACACACAAAAATGGGCCAACAAACCAGACTTAGCTTCTCAATTAGTTCTGATAAAGCCAGACTTGATAATTTAACAGATGTAGTGCCCAAAAGTTTGAACTAAACAAAAATAACTCGCATGCTTTGAATGTCATGAATGGAGTTTAAGAGAGCTTAAAGGGAAACCACATCCTACCTTTAGAATTACAGCCTGATCGAAAGAAGCAGGTAAGCTTCCAGACTCCAATACTGAAGCTGCAAAACAACGATTCAGAAAGCAGATGGAAATGAATCGCCTTTGAGCAACCTAATGGATATTAAATAATGAAAAAAAAAAGTCCGACAAACTTCATGCCACCTAGCAATACAAACACAAATGGTTCACAGATTTGCCATCCTTTCAACATTTGGCACACCATATGAGACCAAAATCTGAACCCTCCTCCTCAAGACACCCAAAGTTAAAATGCCCTTTCTGCTAAACTTGCTAGTTCTATAAAATCGACTGGCTCATTTATTTTTGGAAAATTCTACCAATGTTAGTCTATTATACTATCTAGAGTTTATTTCCCGCGTTATTCCGAGTTGATTGTACTCTTGAGTTTCTAACATAACACCTAAATTTGATTCCATATGATGCTTCATACTTCATGCAGCATGCAATTCTAGATAAACTTCCACGGCCACTTTTCTTGAATATGTAAAGCCAACTATTCATAATTAGAAATTATAACAAGACATTAGAACTATAAAATACATTCTAGAAATCATCATTGTCATCCTCTAAGCCTTTATTCCGAACTACAAAGGGGGCACCTAAAGTCCTATGACCAAACCATCTCAAGCGATGCTTCCTCATGGTTTCCTCGATTGTGGTCACCCACACTTTCTTCCGAAGGCCTTCAGTGCTTATTCTATCACTCCTAGTGTCACCTAAGCAAATAGCATTTCAGCTACACTCATCTTATGTCATTGATGTTTCTAAATTGCCCAACATTCTGACCATACAACATTGCTGGCTGAGCTGTTGTCTTCTAACATTTGCCCTCCAACTTCAAGAGGAATATTGCATTCAAACGCCAGTCCAGAAGCAGACTTTCACTTGACCGAACCTGCTCTAGTCCTTGTGCATTACTGAGCCAAGATCCCTAGAGATATCTTAGAAGTACTTGCTGTCCATCCATTACTTTACCCTCAAACCTCCTCCTGGTCTTACTAAAATTGCATTCCAAAGTGCTTTGTCTTAGACATGCTTAAGCCGAAGCCTTTGGCTTCTAAAGTACGTTTCCGTAACTCTAAGTTGGAAATTCTAGTCAACTTTCTGGCCTATGTTAAATTACCCTCTCCGGAAGCTTCATTGAGTGACTTGTGAGCTGATCCTTCCAAAAGTACGTTACCGGGATATGAAATCAATACATCAGTTAGTGATAAACACCAATATCTAACGGTTCATTCAACTCCTATACATGAATCAAATGATTGGCATCTAGTCGGTAATTGGGACATACCTGGATAGTTCTCAGAAGAACACGAGATCTTCAATGAAACTGGTCTATACCACGCCGCAGCTCTTTTAGGTTGCAAACGCTTTGGCAGCCTCTGTTGTCCCCTACATCTCTGGGTAAACCGCAATGAACTACTCGGTGTTCTAGCCATCTTCTCCAAATCAACCCATGTTGATAGCTGCACGCTCTGTGATATTAGAGCATCCATTCCAATCAACTTATTTCACAACCCAAATCCACCTACAAGTCAATTAAATCATTGTTGAACAACCAAAGCTCAATCATTTCATCTACAAAGCAAGAATCCAATCAACCTTCATATCTTTCGAACCCACATGGTAAAAAGTTACTTATCCACCAATAAGCGTGAAACTGAAAGTAAGCCCAGCCGAGCAATTCAAATGCAGTGGTAGGTATCAAAAAAGTAGTCTATATGATTAGTGTAACGGAACCAACAAACCTAACAGCCCGAATTTCTGGTAAGTAGATTGGACTGTTGAATAGATAAAACTGCTTCTGTAGATTAGAAAACAAACTTACCGAACTTGTTGTCACTTCACATATAAGGGGAAAAGATGCCGGCAGGAAGGAAAGAGAGGAAAATTGAGTTTATTTTTTGTTCACAGAACGTACTCGCCTTAATGGGTACACCATAGCAGAAAGGGCCACCCGATTCATCCCTCATCTACACGTGTAGGTATCTACCAACAAATGCGAAACGTAATGAAATTGAAGCAAGCCCAGCTGAGCAATGAAAATTTGGTGGGTAGGTAGCACAATAGTCCACAAACTAATCTAACACCCCAATATTCTTCTAATTAGATTGGAATTTTGGGCAGATATAAACTTAAAACTTTGAAGTGCTTGTGTTGGTGTGCACAACCAAAACGAACTTACAGGAGGAACGGGTGGCGATTCACATATGTGGAACTGCGGCAGGCAGAGAGGATTTGGATTGTGTTTTGTTCATAAAACGAAACTCTTAAATGGCAGTCTCATGATGGTGTGCAACATCATGGCGCAAGACTTGGGACAAGCCTTTCCCCCTCACCAACCCCCTTTTGAGAGAATGGGTAGGTGGATGTGGCTCGTGGGTCCGAAAAAGTAGTTGCTCTTCCCGCTGCCCGGCCCCAATGTAGTGAATTCGTCGCCGCGGAGGAGGAGATGAGAACGGAATATGTGTATTAGCAGCCACACACATGAATCGGAATTCTTAAAGAATCAAAATTTTATTCGATCTTGCTAGAAAATATTATTGGATTTATATATATATATATATATATATATATATATATATATATATATATTCACATCCACCGGTGGATATTATCCATCCAACCGCAACGCGGTTGCTAATAATTTTTGCTATAGAAGGTCCCCCCTCCCCCCACCCCCTATGTCCTTCCCCCCCCCCCCCCTCTCCCCTACTGAAGGCCCCCCGACCGTAACAAAGTGTTGCTGTTGGTATGCCTTTTTCTTCCCTTGTCCTTTTCCTGTCCTTCCCCCCGCCCCCCGTGTCACTTTTTTTTTCTCATGCCCCCCCCCCCCCCTCATTACTTTTGGCCCCCCACCCCCAAAACAAACCGCAACAAATTGTTGCGGTTGTTTTCAGGTGGCCCCCATTATTAATTACGGCACCCCCACCCCCAATGGCCCCCATCATTACTTACGCCCCCCCACCCCCCGGCAAAAAACAAACCGCAACAATGTGTTGCGGTTTTTTTTCCTGTTTTCCTCTTCCTAGCTTTTTCGTGCCCCCCCCCCCCCCCCCCCCCCAATACAAACCGCGAGAAAGTGTTGGCTTTTTTTTCATACTTTTTCCTCAAAGGTGCCCCCCACCCACCGCAACACTTGGCTTCTCCCCGCTAAAGTTGGCCCCCCCAGCGCAACACTTGGTTTATCCCTAAAGTCCCCCCCCCCCAACCGCAACACATGTCACGAATAGAAAAGAGAAAGAAAACCCGTGAGTCTGAGATGTTCAGACTCAAAGGTCTTCTTTCTTCTCTTTCCCTCACTTTTCTCTCTTTATACCATTCTCCCTAATTCTTTCTGGACAGAACCCTCTCTTTCACTCTACATCATCTTTCCCAACAATTTCTTCCATCTTCTTCATACTCCAAATCTTACCTGCATAATCTCCACGATAACATAAACAAAAATATTCTACTGTCAAAAATCGGTGGATAGCCGCTAGAAGATTAAAATATATCAAGTTTAAAGCAAGTAAGTATTTCGAATTTTTGTATAATTATTTTTAAGTTCAAATTGTTCTAAAAAATAGCTAGAGCTAGATTTTGCCAAAGTGTAAAAAAGAGACCCTAGTTATTTTCAAAAGATCTATATCAGGGAAAAATTTCAGATTTTTCCAAAGACTGGAAAGGGGTTAACTGATACGCGGAACCTTGTAACTTTGCAGTGTAATTTAAAATATCAAGCTAGCGCGATTTCGCGCGAAACTTTTATGAGAACCCTAGGATGTTGGGAAGTTCCATTTCCCAGGAATTCGGGCCATTCCGAAGTCGTTAGCTAATTTTTTGGCCGAACGGGCTTTTAAGCGCTCGATCCGGACACCGGTTCGGGATTTTTGGGCGAAAAGTCCGTAAAATACTTTTTAGATCAAGAATGAATTCGGGAAGCTTAAAATAGCATTTCAAAGCACTTTTGAGATTTTCTGATGCCAGGGGCATTTTGGTAATTTGCCACCCCGAGAGGGGTATTTTGGTAATTTTATGGTGTTAAGTTTTTCAAAAGACTTTTTAGTCGAAATGTAAGTAAAACACCTGAAAGGTTGTTTTGAAGCTGGTTTCGGGCGTTAGGGTGATAATGAACCCCCGGGGGCATTTCGGTAATTTGCCGCTCATCGGGGGTATTTTGGTAATTGAACATTGTAAAATTTTACGCAACTGGAGGAAATAATTTTTATTTTTATTTTATTTAATTCTATGACTTGTTGAGAATGATATATATATATTTATATTTTTAGATTTCAGTATAAATATGGATGCAACTGGAGGAAATACTTTTTGTGAAGATTCTGATCCACCTTACTTGGGTCAAGTTTTTCAAACACTGGACGAAGTTGAAGCATACTATAGAGCATATTCGAAAACGATAGGTTTCGGTATTAGAATTAAGACGACTAGAAAACGGGCGAATACAGATCAAATTTGTGGAAGACTATTTGAGTGTCATAGAGGAGCACCGCATGTACCCCCGGTTGTTCGGATCAGTGACGAAGGGCCAACAAGACAAAGAAAACGGGACACATTTCCGGGTACCGGCTGCAAGGCCCATGTGTATGCAGTACACCGAAAAAATGAAAACCATTGGGTTGTGACGGGAGTGGAGTTGAGCCATAATCATCAGTTGATGACCCCTAGTAAGATTGGTCAAATTCATCAACACCGAGAAATAAGCGCGGCACACAGACAACTGATATTTACAATGGCCGAGGCTAAAATTCCACCTTCTAGAATGATGGGGGTTTTCTCAAGCCAGGCTGGGGGGATTGACAAGTTGAGTTTCAACGAAGTAGACCTTCGAAATGAACTTCGTGCTCAGAGGAGAGAGTCTTTCGGTAAGAGTGATTCTCAAGCTACACTTGATATCTTCAGGCGCCTTCAGAGTGAGAATTCTGGCTTTTTCTATAGTCTCCAACTGGATGATGAGAACCGCATTAGTACTATATTTTGGGCGGATGCCCGTTCTAGAGCTGCTTACCAAAATTTTGGGGATGTTGTGACGTTTGACACCACATACCGCACAAATAAGTACTCTATGCCTTTTGCTCCGTTCACCGGGGTGAACCACCACTATCAGTCAATCTTGTTTGGCTTTGCCCTGCTTAGGGATGAGACGGAGGAGTCATTTACGTGGTTATTTGAAACGTGGCTTAAAGCAATGTATCATATTCCTCCAAAGACCATCATCACCGACCAAGATCTGGCAATGAAAAATGCAATCGCTAAGGTCCTTCCAGATACTCACCATGGCCTGTGCACATGGCACATAAGCAACAAATATCCCGAACGGCTTCACAATGTATATGCAAACCATCCGACATTCAAGACTGACTTTAATACATGTGTGAAGAAATCGTTGACGGTAGACGTGTTCGAGGAGAGGTGGGCCAAGTTAATGGATGACTACTATTTGCACAATCATGAATGGTTACAATCGTTGTATGAGATCAAGACACAGTGGGTCGGTGCCTACACCAAGAAGTTTTTTGCAGCCGGAATGACTACGACCTCGAGAAGCGAAGGTATGAATGCATTCTTTGATGGGTACGTAGGCCATTCTTCAAGTATAGCGGAGTTCGTACTAGAGATGCAGAAAGCCTTGACAGGCAATTTTTCCTTGAGAGAGAAGCCGACGCGGCTACAGTTTACAAAGAAAGAGCCATAGTAGTTTTTTCACCTTTGGAGGCTCATGCGGCTCAAGTCTATACCAAGGAAATGTTTAGACAGTTTCAAGAGGAACTACTAAAGTCGAATCAATATGGCATGACAAAGTTGCACGAGTATTCCACCAGAGATATCAAGGTTTATGCTTTGACAAATGTGACGAATTTCGCCAATCCGTGCTCTTCGTCGGCTCCGAGGACCAGAAGACATTTTACCGTAGCAGTTTGTAAGGACACCGGGTTGGTTAATTGCAACTGTCAACTGTTTGAGCATAAAGGTATACTTTGTCGACACGCGTTGAGGGTTTTGAGCGCCAAGAATGCTAGTGAAATCCCTCCACAGTATATCTTGGAACGGTGGACGAAGGAAGCCAATAGAGTCCACGGTCACATTCCTTACGTGCCCAATGTTTCAGTTGATTTCGAGCAATCTGAGACGCTGCGATATAATCACCTTTGTAACATCATGCACGGTTTATCAATGGATGCAGCGTCGACATTTGATGGGTACAGGTATCAAGTTGAAGCAGCCGCACGGGATAAGGCTAACCATGCACAGTTTAGGATGGCATTACCAGAAACGGGACACTCCGACTACTCGGACGACTCCAGCCGGTAGATTCAATCGAGCTTCACAGCCAGTCATTGACGGCACTGACCTACAAGGTGAGGAGGACGACATTTTTGATCCAATTATTTCTCAAACAAAAGGGCGAAAACGAGCAATACGCATGAAGAATCCGATTGAAGAAGCAACGGGTCAAAAAAAATTACGAAAGTGTGCGTTGTGTAATAAGATGACTGATCATGACAAGAGAAACCATTATAAAGTGTTAGGTATCGAACCTGGCAGTATGGTCGAGGAGGACGATGATGAGGAAGAGTGTTAGGGTTAATGTTTCAGTTGTATAAATTGAACTTTTATAATGTTTAAATTTGTGATTTGGTTTGTGGAATCATAACTTAAAAAATTACGTAATTTTTTTGTCACTTTTTTTTTGCTCATTGAACCTTAGGCACGCTAGTTAGCCCATTTGTATCAATTTCGGAAAAAAACGAGACACATTATTTTTTGGGTTTTCCTATGAAGGGCCTGTTCGGGCACACTTTAGGGCCCAATTCATAACTTCCGAAAAATTACGTAATTTTTTTGTCACTTTTTTTTCTCATTGCACCTTAGGCACGCTAGTTAGCCCATTTGTATCAATTTCGAAAAAAAACGAGACACATTAATTTTTGAGTTTTCCTAGGAAGGGCCTATTCGGGCACACTTTAGGCCCAATTCATAGCTTCCGAAAAATTACGTAATTTTTTTTGTCACTTTTTTTTTGCTCATTGCACTTCAGCACGCTAGTTAGCCCATTTGTATCAATTTCGAAAAAAAACGAGACACATTATTTTTTGGATTTTCCTATGAAGGGCCTGTTCGGGCACACTTTAGGGTCCAATTCATAGCTTCCGAAAAATTACGTAATTTTTTTGTCACTTTTTTTTTCTCATTGCACCTTAGGCACGCTAGTTAGCCCATTTGTATCAATTTCGGAAAAAAACGAGACACATTATTTTTTTGGTTTTCCTATGAAGGGCCTGTTCGGGCACACTTTAGGGCCCAATTCATAGCTTCAAAAAATTACGTAATTTTTTTTGTCACTTTTTTTTTGCTCATTGCACCTTAGGCACGCTAGTTAGCCCATTTGTATCAATTTCGGAAAAAAACGAGACACATTATTTTTTGGGTTTTCCTATGAAGGGCCTGTTCGGGCACACTTTAGCCCAATTCATAACTTTCGAAAAATTACGTAATTTTTTTTGTCACTTTTTTTTCATTGCACCTTAGGCACGCTAGTTAGCCCATTGTCCAAAATCGAACAATAGTAATAATAAGGCAAATTCAATTTCAAACCTTAATATCTAAAATCCAACAATAGTAATAATAAAACATACGAACGTCTACTACATCTCGGATAATGGTAAGGAAGGCGTCTAGTTACACCCTTTTTCAGCTCCCAGGCTATCCTATATCTAAACGTCAAGGCATCCTTTCGAGACCACGTATCATATTCGAGCACTTCCGAGCGAGCTATGTAGTCCATGTACTTGAGGACGTAAATCCCGCAATCATGACCGTTATATTGCTTTGGTCGGTTTTTATCATCACGACCGTCCAAGGGTCTATCATTGTTTTGCTCGTGATGGCTTCCCCCTGGAGGACAGTAGTCTGCATCCAACAATAAAAAAGGTTATCAAGCCTATGTAACAAGAAGAATAGACTATGAGCGAAGGTCAAGATATAAACTAACCACCGCATTGATGTACGTGGAGTACATCTGTGCCAGCTGCTGACCAGGTCCGTCTTCCCTTAGGCTATCGTATATGTGACCACTTTATTCGCTGGATGGAGAACTAATAGGAAGAAGTGGCTTGCATGAAGACAGGGTATCATGATAAGGTTCGCCTCAGCTGCGTGACATTGATAGTCCGCGTTCAAGTAGGAAAGCACGTTTGCAGATGGTCGCCATTCACCCTTGCTTGTCCCTCGCTCGCCTCCATTCTGTGAACTCCTTCATGCTATTCACCATGAAGGGGATAACAAAAGAGGCATACATGTTGAGCTTCAAAGTTTGGCAGGGGTTATAATTTAGCTCTCTAACACGGAGCAGATCTATATAAGCGTCAATGACAAAATTTGAAATATCTGTCTCCGGCGCCAACGTTCTTATATCAGTGACCTAGGAATGTCGCAACAGGAAAGTCTGCTGAAGCGATTGGCTCATGCCCAAAGTAGTGCCGGTCGATCCAATCCCTTTTGTCCGGACTCAATGGCTTCGTCGGTTGTCCTTTATCCGACCGGATGCTTGGGCGCGAGGCCTGGATTCCTACTTGGGTCACCTGAATCTGGGGCTGAGAGTCGTACGCGTCAGGAGGCAAGCGACTAGACGGCTCCCACACCTGACTCTGGGGCTGATAGTCGTACGCGTCAGGAGGGAAGCGAGTAGACGGCTCCCACACCTGACTCTGGGGCTGAGAGTCGTACGCGTCAGGAGGCAAGCGACCAGACGGCTCCCACACCTGACTCTGGGGCTGATAGTCGTACGCGTCAGGAGGCAAGCGACTAGACGGCTCCCCTTGGTAACCCCGGTACGCAAGACTAAAGTTTTGAACTTCAGTCTTGTACCTCTCAATGGACCTCTTGAGATTGTCAGGAGCCTGCGCGACAAACCAGTCAAACGACTCCAGCTGCTTGAACACCTCAGTGCCCTGGTCAACCTAAAAAACATGCATAGAAAATATGGCTAATCATTTTGGCATGGTCGATAAGGTGCGCAAATAAAAATTGAAACAACACTAGCATGACTTACAATGGCCAATGCCCAGAACTGGTCATAGACCTCACGTGGCGCATACGATGTCTTCCTCGCCTGGGAAGGGCGATTCACCCTCGTGCGCGTCACCTTGAGAAACCACTGTAAGTATTCCTCAGTACTAATGCCGTCGTGCTTCAGCGATACAAGGCTATCATACGTTTCTTGCCAGGTATTCCACTGTTGCACCTCGTCACCCAACAAAATCAAGGCATCAGCCACCTCGAAGTTCGGCCCTCGACCACCCCTGTATGGCCGCATGTCTACAGCGGGTTTTGGTATCCCTTGTAGACAGCCAGCTTGCCTCATAGCTCGATCGGGCATCTGAAACTCACATACTTCGAAGTGAATAAGCGGCACCCGAACCAAACCTGCCAGCACGTACGACACCGGAAGTTGCCAACACCACTCATCCAACAGATGCATCACCTTGCCATATGGCTGCCACGTCACCTGGGATGCATTAGTATCTCTAGTTCCCCCCGATAGAACTTTAGATGGTGGTGAGGGTCTACCCGTCTCCTCCGGTTGGTCGTAGGCCCCCAGGCCCACACCCTAGGCCACGTCTCATCGGAATATTCCAACGGTTGTGGACGACCCATGGGTAGCCTCTCGTAAGACCAAACCTGTGAATGCAAACATTATATGGAATTAGTAATTAATCCACGAATATATTGACTAAGTCAACCAAGAAAATAAATGCTCATACCTGTAATAGAGTCAGGCAGGCGGCAATGGACTTGGCACCGTTTCTCGTAGCCTTATGCAGTGCTCGATATAGGTGCGCAAGGACAGCTGAACCCCACGAATACGAGTATACCTCCTCAAGATCCTCCAAGAACACCATATACTTCGGATGCACCGTGTTTTTCGAATGCGTCGGAAGTAATATAGCTCCAATAATATACAGAAGGAATGCCTTCGTATACGTCACGAAATCTTGAGGAGTGTATTCATCCGGTAGCACGCCGTACTGCTCTCTCAGCCATTTAAGTTTGACGCCGTTTGTTGTAAGAGCTGCCCTTGGAATTCCCGGAAAATACTGCATAGCCATATTCGCTATGGATGCAGACGGCACGTAATGGGTCTGCCGTGACATGGGATTCCAAGTATAAATCCGACGTCCTCTAACGTAACAGTCATTTCACCAAACCGGAAGTGAAATGAGTTCGTCTCGCTCCTCCATCGTTCAACTAGAGCGGATATAAGGCAATCGTCGTGTCGAGACCATTTCCCGGGATCGGTGAACAGGGTTAAATTTTGACGGTGTAATAGCTGTATTTGTTCCTCGTTTAGTACCCACTCTTCAAGGTGCCTTGTGCTTTGAATTGTTTCCAAAACACCCCTATCGACACCGTCAAATACGTGCCTCGCGACGTGGTCATCGTCATCGTATAGGATTGATGTATCATGAGGTCCGTTGAAATTCATACCTTTAAGAACAAAATATAATCGTAAACCAACTTAGTCATCCATAATATTTACATTCCAAAACTATAACTGGATCTTTAACCTAGCTTACCAACACATTAGCAATAGTCATTATCTCATTATTTCAATGTATTAAAACAATTCCTCACTTCCCACCACTCCGAACGCTTAATTACGCTAGTTCCCTAAAATTTAGCGCCAACGTGGTTATTTAGCAATATACCCCCTGATGGCCGCTACACCCCAACACCTCAAAACCGCTTTAAAACCACTTTTTAAATGTATTACATCAATTATATACCAAATATTTCTTTATCAAATTTTAAAGGGGATGAGTTACCAAAACACCCCCAACTTATGCAAAATACCCCCTGGCAGCCATCGACCCAACAAACATCTCAGAACAACTTTAAAATAACTTTTTGGGTGTCTTACACCCCTACTCTTTCCTCCAGTTATGTTACAATGTTCAATTACCAAAATACCCCCGATGAGCGGCAAATTACCGAAATGCCCCCGAGGGTTCATTATCACCCTAACGCCCCAAACCAGCTTCAAAACAACCTTTCAGGTGTTTTACTTACATTTCTGGACTAAAAAGTCCTTTGAAAAACTTAACACCGTAAAATTACCAAAATACCCCTCTCGGGTGGCAAATTACCAAAATGCCCCTGGCATCAGAACAATCTCAAAAGTGCTTTGAAATGCTATTTTAAGCTTCCGAATTCATTCTTGATCTAAAAAGTATTCTACGGACTTTTCGCCCAAAAATCCCGAACCGGTGTCCGGATCGAGCGCTTAAAAGCCCGTTCGGCCAAAAAATAGCTAACGACTTTGGAATGGCCT